>MJUT01001831.1:162761-205469 GCA_002080005.1 Gigantidas platifrons | reverse complement strand
TGCTGAGGTGATAAGATGTGTTTCTGCTAGCTCCCATTAATTATCATGAATATATGCTATTAATTTGCTATTATGACTTCAGTTATACAATCTTTAAGGGATGGGACATTTTTCATGGATTTCAGTCATTAAAATACAACTATGATTTGTGATGTGTTTTTCGTACATTGGAAGGATATGTTTTATATAAAAATAGATGATGAAAATTCTACCTCAAGTTCAACTTATCTCTCAGACTGTGAATACTATACTATTCAAAATTACATCGACAAAACATTATCTATTACTGTTCAATTCTTAAGTGAAAGTGTATTTAATTTTCAGAGACTGGTTGTTTTCAAAGTACAATGAGTCAAGTTTCCAAAAAGAGAGGGAAAAATGGATTAGTTTTTGAGACAAAATACGAAAGTAAGAAGGTTGTTATTCATCTACACCAATCATCCCTGTTACTGCATATTCAAGGCGCATCTTGTATAAAATAGTTTGAATGCATTTTTAACAAAATTGCTATGGAAATACACAATATCCACGATTCTGCATTATTTAATGAAGAAAATTATATTACACAATCAAGTACACTAGACACGTCTGAAACAGATGTTGTCACACAGCATAACAGCTACTTTGAAAGGGAGTGTTTTTATACAAGTGCAATAGAAATACGATTGCATATTCAAGGCGCATCTTGTATAAAATAGTTTGAATGCATTTTTAACAAAATTGCTATGGAAATACACAATATCCACGATTCTGCATTATTTAATGAAGAAAATTATATTGCACAATCAAGTACACTAGACACGTCCGAAACAGATGTTGTCACACAGCATAACAGCTACTTTGAAAGGGAGTGTTTTTATACAAGTGCAATAGAAATACGATGTGGTTTCAACACTCCAATGCACTCATAAACCCCAGGACTTCCTTTACAAATAATCAAAGTTGCTGTCACGATAATACATTAATTCGATCTTTTATCTGAAGTGGAATGTTTGAAAGAACAGTGTAATCAGTTATCTTTCCAATTAGCAGACATTTAACACAAATCAGTGGTTACAGTTAGTACACAAACAGATGAATGTGTGAAACTAAACAAGCATGCCAAGACAATCAAAGTTGAGAAAAAAGTAGGTGCTTCCCCAACTATGAACAATTCTGAAGAATTTGTATCCTCCATTGCAACAACAAAAAAACAGCATCCGATTCAAATAGTGCGAATGTTTCTACATCTAAAGATAAAATTTAAAAAACTCAAACTAAATCAAACATAGAAATTAAGCCACCTCAAATTGCAAAAACATTCATAGTTGGCAGCGCAATACTTCAAAAGATCAGTACGCGTGGACTTTCAAGACATACAACTGTTAAGACCTATCAAGGAGCAAATACCTCACATTCGATAGCACTCAGACAATTCAAATCTCAATGAATTCCAAAACTTCATCATACAAGTAGGTGGTAACGGTGGTAATTTTTTATATGTTGCACTGTGTTTCCAAGACGCAGAGGTTTAATTAAGTGGTCATTTAACGACAACAGATAGACAGCAGTATATTGGGTTTTCTCTAGGTAACCTCGACTACTAATACGAACAGCAACTAGAACTACCATCGTCAAACATCTGGTTATAAAACAATTCTGTCTTCATATTTCTGTAGTAGCTCTGTGAGCTGTGGTTGGTAAACTAGACAATGTTATCCATTTCTACTCGACCCTAATGACAGTCGCCCAAGGAAACATAGAGGAATAAAATAAACATACATGTATCATCTATTGGCTTCCTGTTGTGTATGTTGAAATGAAGTCTTCTTTGAGACCAATGAATGTGTATATAATCTTACATGAAGTACAGGATAATTAAATATGTGTTTTTAAATGGAATACTGTTTGTTTTTGCAGCATGGTCCCGGCATACCAACAGCTAAGGAACAACGTCTTCAAACGTATAGGAAAATGCCTAAAGCGATTGATAACGTGCAACCGCAGATCTAACACAGTTTTACGTTTGCCAGTGTGAAAAACTATATGTATATATTTAATTTGCAAACAATCAATGGAAATTCTATGCTTGATTAATGAGGTTTTGAAAAAAAAAATGCTTGTATAAATAATTTCGGCTCGCCTATTTTTTTTATCTGTAGTAAGCGAGTTACAGCTTAAATTTTTTTTTCATATGTGCACATCTGTTCCACCACTTCGTTTTTCTATATAAAATTTATATAGGAATTCAATTTCATAATAAAGGAATCGAACTACTATACCGGAAAGGAAAAGTACATGTCTTACTAGAAGATTCTAATAGTGAAAATAGATTTGATGTATTTCTTGTGAAGACAATCACCTGAAATGTGTCATCAACTTACCAACAGACATAAAGGAATCTGACATATTGTGCCTTTTTCAATTGTCAAATAGTTGGACATCTATTTTGGTATTTCATCGACGATACTTGTGACTAACCGTTCTATCGCTCGCTTCTCGGGTCGTACCTGCTCTAAATACACTATATAATTTGGTAATGTATTAGACTGTTGAACTTTAATTTGGTTTGTCATGATAGCACTCAAAGGGAGGTAATTCACAGATGTTTACATCATGCATGCAGATTAATGATGACTAATTGGGCTTTATGACCTCTGATGTTTATGGAAATTAGATGCTGATGACAGACATGGAAGGAAATTCTTATATTTTTTGTTATTAAACAATGAAAACAAAATTGGACACCTGCAAACTTCTTATATTTTTTTTTTATTAAACAATTAAAACTAAGCTTGGGCACCTGCAAAATGAAATTTCATGTACTAAGCTTACTCAATCACCATATAAAATGCTACTGCACAATATTTTGGTCATATCTTGAAAATCCAGTGAGAAATATGGCAGCTTATAGAAAAAGTAACAAAAAGAACACTCGCAGAAAGCAAACACAGTTCAAACAGGGACATAAATTTACATCAACACTCAAAGAGTCTTACACTGACAATTCCAGTAGTTCTTCTGTGTCTTTTCTATAAAGGCCCAGTTCACGGGAATATGTTGATGCGCTATCTGCACAGTCTAATTGTGATGTAAATGTACTTCCAACAAAGCTGAGACCGGTCAAAATAGAAGATGAAAATGAAAATGACTTTGAAATGTCTGAGGAATCGGAAGAAAATATAACTATAAATTTAAACAAATTGGCGGACTAGATTTCAGCAATTTTGCCACATAAATGTCTTAAGTGCCAGCCCAAGTGTAAAAGTGGTGAGGCGGCTGTGTCTGTGCATAACAGTTGAAGTATTTCATAGAAACTGTAATTTTATTTCAGATGAAGTGGATTTATTTACGACAGTCCCCTCCTCTCGGGGTCCAGATGCAGGTAGCTTAAATGTGTCTGCTGATACCCGTGCTAAAATCGAAAGTCGGAATTATTGATGTTGTGCAGGTTCGAAGCTGCTTAAATATGAAGTCTCCCGACAGGAGAGGTTTACAAAGAAGGTTTAACCGATTTTCGGACATGATGGTGGATGTCAATAAACAACAGATGATTGACAATCAAACATATGTGAAGCATTCTTCAATTGGCCGGGGAGGAAAATCTAGTTGATTTAGAAACGGACTCTTGCTACAACAGACCACAGCCTGGCTGTGAGGCAGCAACACAAACATTGTGCCCTCTTGTTGAGCAATGCACAACGAAAAAATTAACAATTAACATTGAAACTGCCCGTCGAAAAACTGTGAACACAATGCGCACACATGCAAACGAAATTACAGTACTGGCGAGTCTATGGCTTCCACAGAATCCAAGTTTGTGAGAAAAAAAAACACCTTAACACCATCAACAGCCAAGGATTACTTAAAGTTCAATCCATAACCAGTGATGCCAGTGCGCAAATCATGAAGTCTGTGCATGACTATGAAAAGGAGATTAACATTCCTACTAGACACTACAAATGTTTCATTCATAAATTACGTTAATTCCAAAAAACAATTCAGAGGCATAAAATTAACAAGTTCACTGATTGGATGTAACAAAGACATTTTCATGAGGAAATTATCGAGATTAAGAGTTGAACTTATCCGAATAAAAAAAACTACAACACAAGATTCATTTCTCTACAGGGCTAGTAATGCGGTTCAAAATATTATATCTTGCTTTGCGAATGATGACAGAAAATATTCACTTGTGTGTAATGCAGGTTTGCAAACATATTCAACTAAGCACCTCCCATATGGGAAGCAATTGGAACTCAATATGAATGACAGTGTTAAATTAAATGGAATAATAGAGAAACATTTTTCGGAGACTGAACTTTAAAAAATTAGCCGTCTTTCAACAACCAATAAATGTGAAAGTTTGCATCACAAGGTATTTACATTTGCACCAAAGTGTACGATATATACTCGAAATTTTGCCGGTTTGTGCCATTCAGCCGTTCATTCATCTTCACTAGGGAATGGCCTAGTGTGCATTACTTTGGCAAAGACTATTGGACTTAAATATAAAAGGACGAACCCTTTCATTCAACAAATGAAAAAGATGGATACAAACAACAGAAGAAATGTCATTCGTAAACAGACTCGCCAATACAAATTGTCACGGTATATTGCTCGACGCAATAAAGGAAATAGAACACTAAAGCAAAACTCCTTGTATTACTGTACCAACAAAAGCATATTTGAAGAACATGAATATGGAAACAGTCAAGATTTTAACTGTTAATGCATACATCTTGCGAACCCGTAGTGGCCTGTACATTCACCATTATTTTTGCAAATTTGCCGATTATTGTTTATTTGAGCTGTTTCCAAGGACAAGTGATCAATCCGGACACAAAGTTTATTGTGACACAGATGGGACACGTGCTGAACTGTATCTATTGCTCTACAACCATTATGTATGTACATTTGCAAACGATGAACACGAAGTTTAATTTTATGTTTTCTAAAACGAAATTCAAATATTGCATATCCTTTTAGTTGTTGTCCGTTCCAAATATGACAATTTCGAACAGTAATTTTTTCTTAATGTACTTGTTTATTTTACAAATTTCTTTATCGGTTAGCTTAGTTTTGTAAAAATTTGTCATATTCTATTGTAAAATAAAATTATGTAGTGGAACAGAAAATGTTGTATTTTGTTAATGCAGTTACTATGGGAAAGTTTGATGATACCAGTTTGGCTTAACTGTAATAATAATAAGAAAAAAAACCAAACATATTAAATGACAAAGAAACTTTTTTGTCAGCTATATCATGGATATTTACCATTGCAATACTTTGGGGGCTGATATAACAAAATTGGAAAAAAGACAAAATTCACCAAAAATCAAGAGTGTTATCTATCTTGAATTGCAGTATTATTTTTAAATTCATTTTCTTATGACATTTCTCACATTCAGGTATTAAACTAAAGCATGCCAAGTAGCAAAAACATGTATATTGAGAGAAAAAAAACAAATGACTTAATTTTAATTTTTTGTTTCTTTAATTCTGTGATTATCTTAAGGAGGCTGGGGTCGATACTTTTAATCCAAATCTACGGCAATTGGCAAAGTTTCTATTTATTGCTATTATTTAGACAAGGACACTACAAATCAACAAATGAAATTGTCAGTCAATATACAAAAATGGTATTTGTTGCTCACTTAGAAAATAAAAAGAGGTTTACATCTAGAAATTTCAAATTCAAAATACCACTAAATTGTACGGACGGTACTACACTTCCGCAATATGGAATTTACAAAAAGCAAAACACAGGGACAAAACTGAATAAAAGCATTTCATCTGCACATAACATCCTACCAAAAACCGCTTTCAACAGCCTTTGTGACCATGAATTTTTTTTGCATTACCTCTTCACATGGGGGCTGCCATTAATCAACTGGTATCCTATGTCGAAAAACACAGGGTCAGTACAGGAACGTCCCTGTGCGGGTAGCAGCTTATAATCTCAAATTCAATGTACTTTTGTAGAAAAGTATTTTTTAAAGAAATGAATCACCTTTGAAATTATTCTGAAGAATTGTCAGTCATTTTAGTTATAAAGTCTCATTTTTTTTAAATGTCACCATACTGCTCTACTAATAAAAAAGGGAGGGGAACAAATAGAGGCTACTGTCCCCAGCCTCCTATTATCTAATTTCCAGTTCATGTATAATGTATGTAGCCAGAACTCTGGTATGTAGCTATATATATTTGATTTAATTGGATTATTATATAATCGGAATTTGAATACTGATACAACGTAAATATATTTTTTAACATCTTATATTTACAAATACATGTACACCGGAAAATTTATTATATAAGGCATACAGATTTGTTCTGACTTATTTGAAAATATGAACTATTTATGTCGCCGACCATTCCTGTTTGTTTCGGTATATTGTAAAGGTTCTTAATTATACTTGTTTGTCCTGGAATTAAAGGTGTCAAAGCCAGCAATAAAAAATGTCAGCAAAGTAAATGACACTTTCATGTTTTAACAACAGTTATACAATGGCCGAATAAATGAATGAATGAATTTGCAAAGAGCATTAATAGCAGGTCATGGCAATAAACAAAGGTTGACAATCCTTTTATGTCTTCATTGTGAGAACAAGCTATTAATTTACAAATTTTTTGTCATTATACAATTTCTTTTCATTTAAATAAAATCTCCCACTGAGCTACGACATTATCTTGCATCTTTGGACTACAGAAGTTATTAGTACTATTTAACAAGACTTTGCAATATACATTTAGTTTGTGTTGTTATGAACAATGTCATTACGTAAGCAACCAAAGACTCTGACATCTTTTATGGTTTATTTCGAATGTGATCGTACATGGTACCTAGTTAGCAAATCTAAAGTACGATATGACGGTGTTCCTCGTGTTGGGGAAAAATATTCTGTTCAGTGGGGTAATGTTTATCAGTTAAGCACATGACTCGTTGTTGGTGCCGGTGATTACTCAGATTTGCGCAAGTTGTACTTGTCAAGAAGATATACTGTCCTCGAAACGACAAAATCTGCAACAAAGCGTCCTGCAAAACAACACCAAAGCTATCTGCAAAACAGCAAACCACAGCACCCAAACGACCAGCAAAACAACAACAAAGAAGCAACAGAAGGATAAAGATGTAAGTTTTTATTTTTTATCCAACGTTATACAAATATATATATGTATATGGGCAAAGTGGCTATATGAGTCTTTTGCACTAGAAAAGATAATACAGGAGAATGCAAGTCAAATCAGTTACGGTATCTGACCTACTACTCCAATAAATGTCTGCTATCAATTAGACATTATTTTTTTTATATAAAGTTCCTTTTACATCTTGAAAGAAATAAAAATCATATCAACAGCTTTACAGCAAATTTTGATGCAGAAATGGGAAGAAAAAGGAGACAAATGTCCAAAATATTTGGAATTAAGGAAGGGAACGCCCCGTCATATTCTAGTCCTGAACCTTTAATGAGGTTGAAGCATGATTTTTTTAGTCTAGAGTCACTCAAGAGAGTGACGGAGTCTTAACAATTCTGGATGTTAACAATCCCTCTTGTCCTCCAATAGTCTTGAACTTCTCGATGATTATTTTGAATCGACAATTTCTGATCCTGACAATCACACAAACATTATGTTCCTTCTCTTTATGTTATTTAGAATTCTACAATAAAAGAGCATGCAATTAATAAAAAAAAATATGGTGGTGATGGGGAACTAGAGCTGACTCCATTGCATGCAAAAAGTGGGAATTTGGAAAGAGAGGTCAAAATGTAAAAAGTGTGACTTTGTTTGTCAACATCACAAATTGTATTATGAAGTAGACACATCTGCCTCAGGTAGAAAGGCGGCCACAATTAATACTGGCTTACAGGCAGGCTTAATGACTACCCCCATATCAAACAAGGGATTTCGGGACATTACAATAAGCTGTAATTTAATTCCCGCAAGCCTGTCTAGCATGCACAAAATTGGAAACGAAGTTAGTTCTGCAACTGTCAAACATAACAGTGATGATATGAAAGACACAAGATAAACTAAGAAAAGGAAATGTGTGGCTCTATAGAGACCCCAAACCTTGTAAATGTTGAGTCAGACGCCAGATATAATAATCCTTTATATAATAATGGCGTAACCCCATGTCAAACTGGAAGACAAGTTGTTCAAACAATGTGTGAAAATAATAATAAAAATAGAAAATAGTTTCTACATTCCTTGGTAATAAACTCTGCAATGTTGCATCAAGGCTGCAAAATAAAGGTATTGTGGTGAAATGTCCCTACCATAATGGACATTGCACTGCAAAATGAGCTGAGGATACCATAAAATCGTGCAAATGTGTTGTATAGCGATGCCCGGGACTGCATATATTAGTTTTATTTGTCATTTTGCAAGGAAAAATTCAGCCCAACTGATTATATAAAACACTGGAAAAAGACTCTTATTAGTAAAATCAAGGTGTATGAATGTCAACAATGCAAAGTAAGATTTAGGAAATCACTGCGTGCGAAAAAACAAGTAAAATGCACAGGAACGTGAAAAATATTATGAATTTCGAATGGCAATACCGTTAGAAAGTAGAGAGCCACCTGGTATCTATAAACAAATGTTAGCAAATTGTCTGCCTGATAGATATCTGCGAGACAGTACGCAGCTAACAGTCACATAGTTCTGAATTTCCGAATAGTATATGAAGAGATACAATAAGTGGCCAATCGAACGGGGATTCTTTTCATTCTCGAGTTTCCTTTGCAGTCATATTCAAGGAACGATAGACTTGAATGAGGAACCTGAAAATTATAACGGGAAGTCGATTGACTGGAAAGATTATATTGTTCATTTTGAACAAACCGCTCGCTGGAATAGTTGGACAGATTGTGAAAAAAATCAACAGCTTTCTATGAGCTTAAGAGGTGCTGCGTAAAAACTCTTGAGAGAAATTGTCAGTAGTAAATGATTACTCACAATTGAAAAATATCTTAGCACAACAATAAAATCGCGTAAATAAATTGCATAGTGGTGCCCAGGACTGCATATAGATGTTTTATTTGTCATTTTAAATTTTATAAAAGATACCTTGAGGGATTGTTGTTTAACGCCAATTCAGCAATTTTTCAGCTATATCATGGCGACAACAAGTTAATTTTCAACGAGACAATGATGTGGTCCGCTTTGTTCTAGACCAACACGCTTAGTTGGTGTTTACAGTGCTAGCTCACTGAGACAACAGTCCGCGGATAGACATGTCGCTTCACTCGGACAAATTAGTCCCAGCCGACCAGTCTTTGCTCTTTCTCCTTAATGCTGCGTGCTTCCAGAGAAGCAGCAGATACCAATTTTATAGTCTTTGGTTTCACTCAACCGCGGCTCGAACCCACGTTCCACCGCACTCGAGGCGAACACGCTAATTATTACTCCACCGATGCGGTTAAAGTGGCCTTGATGATTTGGATTAAAACAGCTGTAGCTATGGTTATTATAATAAAAATAAATATGATCAGTCGTATAGTTACCTTATATTATTGTATATAACGCATGCATACTTTTACATTTAGTTAATTGTAGATAGCAAAAGGGAACATGATTATAATTTTTTTCAATTGTGTTTATGATTATTATCATATTTCAGTGGCAACAGGTGGTGAGATGGAAATATATTTAAAGGTGGGAGATGAGATGGCGGAGTTCCGAGACAAAAAATAACGACCGGTGTTAAACCCAATGGGAAAAAAATGTAACGCTCCACATTGCAAGGAAACCTTCATCACTATGACCGAATATATGAAGCGTTGGAATAAGATTAATATCAGTGAAATAAATATATATCAATGTCAAGTGTAAAATAAGATTGAGGAAAGTACCGGTGAGGGAAAAAACATGCACAATCAGTGCATAGGAACGTAAGAGATATTGTAATTCCGACGGTAATAGTCAACAATCAGTCGTTAGAGATGCGTCTACGACATTACAATTCAGGACGAAGGAGGCAAGACAAGAAATACTGCAACTGGAGAAAGAGAGAGACCAGGAGCGAAGCCGTGAGCTAGCGAAGAAGATCTGCACCGATAGAGGGCTCACTGGTTTATCACCATTGGAATATGAATTGGAATGAATGTTGCGAACAAGAAATCTTTAGATATTAAATTGTCTATTTTGCTAAATGAACCATTTATTTTGATACCAGTTGACTTTTGATAAATCATATTAACAGTTGACTTTCGATACACTATTTACAAGTTAATTATATATCTATACATTTCGTTAAATATATTAGGAATAATTTATGTTTTATAATATTCAATACACGGCCAGTTCATTTACATATTTTAGAAATATTTAGCGTGTTAATTGTCTTGTCATTACTGTATATAGATTATTCATCTTAAAGTTAAAGATTTTGTTAGAATTTTGAAAGTTACATATTTTGCTCTAATTAAAAAAAAAAATTGTCAAAGAAGGGAGGAATGTAGCCGATTTGGTTACATTGGCATTTGATTATCGTTCCTGATATTTTCCATTTGTAAAAATCGCCAAAAATTTGAATATTTATACTTCTAAAATGTCACTTTGGATAATAAATTACATTTAAACTTATATATTTGCATTCCATTATAAATTTTAGAGATAGTTTTCACTTTAAATTGAAAGCTAATTTTCACTTTAAATTGAAAGTTAATTATAATTAACTATAGTTTATGTGACAGAATAGTTCTGTCTAACGCTGCAATTAACCAGCTGTTTATCGTGTTTGTGTGTTGTCAGAACTACGATTTATGTTAGAAATGTTCCACCTCGGCTGACATAATGAACTTTTGACTTCACGTTCGAAATGTATTGTCTATTCAGTCTGGGGAAATTTGTTGTAGAATAAGATGTGTACTATTTTTATGATTATATTAACAAAAACTTTGTGATATACATATACTATAGGAATATTTAAGACAACTCTTTAAAAATATGCCTCCTGCTAAAAGAACTAATCGGTCTGGTCCAGTAAGACATAATACTAAGAAGGCAAAGCGCCATCATCCACAACAAGTTGTAACTGACAATATCAATGCAAATAATGGACATCAATCTTTACTGGCTGCTATACAAGATTTAATTAAGAAAGTGGATGAACAAGGAGAAGAAATAAAGGAACTTAAACGGACAAGTAATATTTCGGTAGGAGGGACAACAACTAGTTCGGAACTTAGTACTTCTAATGATCGGAGTATTACTCACGCCGGAATGTTCCCTCATATACGTGCTGTATCTCCATCGCAAAGACAAAAAATTCTAGAAGGCAAGTATATTAACCTTGCATCTCTATTGTTAGACAATGAAACTATTCAAGAATTTAAACAAGTTGATTCAGAAGGAACGACAATGTACGTAAAATCAAGAGATGTCCGTCTACATCGCGATCTGTCAATTCAAGAGTTTATAGAAGCATTTACAATTTACAAAAATGTCATCTGCGAAACAAGTAATAGAAGCAAAGAATTTGATTTGTACTTGCAAGACATTATTGATATTTCATCAAAATATAAAGGAAACGTTTTCTATCAGTATCACAAAGCTTTCGCTATGAAAGTAGCTACGATCAAGCTTACAGTGGTTTAACTGTAGATTGGTCTATTAGGGACGAAAAGTTATATGCAACTGTGTGTGGGGGTTATCCTATCAATGTATGCGCACATTGCGGCAGTGGCCTACATATTGTAACGAATAGGGTGTAAGGCATAGGAGATAATATATTGTTTGTATGTATGTATATATGACACTTTTATTTATTCTTGTTACTCTGGCATATTTTCACTTTGTTCTTGTTGTTGTTGATACCGTGCCGTATTCCGGTGCCTTGAGTAACTGTCGCGATTGTGATATGATTGAATGAACAATATTCTTGTTTCAGGTATCGTGATCGCGAATATTTATTGTATGTAAATTGTTGTTATTTTATATGGGAAATATGTAGTTAAGACAGAGTTCGTTCTCATTGTTTGACCGAGAGGGGGGCCTACGACAACTTCCCAATGTTTTGTTCTCCTTATAAACCTTGTGTCACATTCTCTTACCTATTTCGTTCATTCATGTTAGGTTTATATATTGTACTTGTGCTTGGTTTCTATAAGAGTAAGCTTTATTAAGCCCGTTTTTCCCTTTCATCTTGACATGACAAACTGTGTTTATACTTTCCGCCATGCATCCTTTTGTGTAATTCATAGTGCGCATGTGTATCACCTCACACTTTGTGTGGCCCGGTTTGCGGCCCTGTTGACGGTTATAATTATCGTGGGAACTTCCGTAAGAACGGACCAATCAACGACGACGATTCACGCCACAACCGAAAGTGTGGAGTCTGCGTATATATAAAAGGGCGTCGTCTGCACACCACAGGGGCGAACATACCATAGACAGGGGCGAACATACCATAGACGGGGGCGAACATACCATAGACAGGGGCGAACATACCATAGACGGGAGCGAACATACCATAGAAAACTACCATTTTATACCAAAAGAGACATCCAGATATCTGTACATTACCAGTACGTTTTCGTTTTATTTACACATACTTGACCTAGATGTTTTACTACGTTTTACTATGACTCTACGACGACCGACAATTCCAAAGGGGGGGACCTCATATCTATTATTATCGCTCACGGGGAGGTTATTTTATAGTTGTACTTGAATATTTTATAATTTACACTTGAACATAATAAATTGCTTTGATTAAGAACCTATATAATGTTTGTTATAATAAACTTTTATCCTTTGGATAAAACCAGTGCCTTTAGACCAGCCATGCTACCAATGGTGTAAAACTGCTACCAAGTTATATAGATCGAGTTTGATAACCAAAACTCGCACACCGTACACAGAGCCCCCTAGGTTCAACAATATGTCAAATATGTGCTCTTCGCTCTCAAACATTTTGCTTCAAAGCATTCCACGGACTGAGTTTATTTTATATATCGTATGAATTATACAAATGTTTTATTGCTTGAGGGCTACTATGTAGTCTCGTGCCAAAATTATTCGTGGAAAATGGCGGACGTCATGAAACGGCAACATTTCCACTGCTTTTTAAATTGATTTTTCAATCCCGTCTATTTTTTTAATTTGAGACGGTCCCTATAATTTTGATACAGTCCAAATCGATGACGTAATAAAATCGTCTGCTAAAATTACTTAGTGTAATTTTTCCTATGTAAACAGAGATGGGTCGAAAGCCAAAAGAATTGTCACCGGACAAGAAAGAAGTAATTGTTAATCTGAAGTCAATGGTCACAAGATTAGTGAAATCTCCAGGATGTTGTCAATACCTGCAGGTCAGTTATCAAGACTTATAACGAACGGAAGTTTTAGAAAAGCTCCTAGTTCTGGACGGCCAAGACAAATGTCTGGTCGGAGTGAAGCCAGATTGAAGCGCTTGGTAAAAAGAAACCGTGGAAAAGTTCTGAGGGATATAGCAACTAAATTTAATATCGGAAATGGAGATCATAGTGTGAGTGAAATGACTGTTCAGCGATATTTACATAAAAACCGTATTGACAGGAGAATAGTGAAAAGGCGAATGGTTGTGAAAGAAATTTACAGAAAAAAGCGATTGACATGGCGCTTACAGAAAAGAAGATGGACTGTAAATGAAAACTGGAGACATATTATATTTAGTGATGAATCACAAATTGTTATTGGCCAGAATAATCGGGTTTACGTGTGGAGAACCGCTCATGAATCATACCGTCCAGAATGTATGACTGCTGAATGTGAGCACAAAGTATCCGTTATGATATGGGGTTGTATCACAAGGTATGGTATCGGTACTTTATGTCAAGTTAATGGAAATATAACTGCAGAGAAGTATATTTCAGTTTTGGATAGTCAATTATGATCGGTTATTGCCCGTCATTTTACGGATGATTCGTATGTGTTCCAGAACGACAATGCCCCTGTCCATAGGGCTAGGATTGAGGAGCGGTATAAGCATGATAACAAGATTCATGGTATGGCATGGCCAGCCCAGTCACCAGATATCAATGTCATAGAAAACTGTTGGTTGAGAATTCAGAGAACTCTGCAATATTGTGCAGGAGGAATTACCAACTCTGGCCAGTTGTTTGACACCATTCTTGACATCTGGCAAAATTTTACTGTTGAATATGTTCAGAACTTGTATTAATCCATTCCAAGACGAGTTTTAGCTTGTATAAGATCCAAAGGCCACCTTACGAAGTATTAAAGGTAAGTTGTTTTACCTTATTTTAATTTTTCCTTTGTTCAAAATAGCAAAAGCGAGATAACTCAATCTTGACGTCCGGCATTTCCCGCGAATACTTTTGGCATGCGACTGTGGCTCACAATAGGAAATCTTTGACTACCATTTCCTGTCACGTATTAGGTTAAAAAGAACTAAATATCAATTTCAAAAATTTAAGTTTGAATATTTAATTTATCATTATTTAGTATTATATTGCAATAAAAGTTGTACATTACTTCTCGATTATAATGGCCAAAATCTACAGTTGGTTTAGTAATTTCCAAAATCTGAATCGCCCAAGAAGTGTCTGTCGTCTTATTTGTCTGTGGGTTAGTGGGCAAAAGCATCCTTGGGATTTTTATTTTGATCCAAAGATCATTTACCACTCAATCGTTATATACCGTACATTTTCAAATTTATTTTAAATTAAGTGCATTTAGTTCTTCATATCCGCAAGTATGATGAACGTTTTGGTCCTTGGGCATAGCTTTGTTGCGAATTTGAGACGTTTGTGCGAGGATCCAGAGAAACCTCATGAATGGGGAGACCCCGGCAATGCTCATGGAAGTCTCTGTTCATATGCATGGCTATCCCGGTGGCTACGTCAAGACATTGATTACGGCAATTGAGGTTGGCTTATTTGTACATTATACTCCACAAGTGGCTATATGCCAAATAGGGGGCAACGATTGCAGTAATAACTTTTTTGACGAGAAAGCCTTCGAAACAGATTTGGATACTTTCATTGATGCTTGCCTTACGAGGGGAGTATCGGGGATTGTATTCATGTCTGTTTTGAAGAGGTCCATACCGCGGTATTGCAGTTCCGATGAGTACACTAGTCGTCAGGAAATAGTGAATAGAATAATGAAAAACAAGGCTGTTGCTCATTACGCTGTTCACTATGTATCTTATCAGTCACAAGCCTGTCAATGTAGAGTGACCATAACTGATTAGCTATAAAACAATTGAAAATTATAATCCTCATATAATTTGGACAAAGGGTGTGAAATTACATGAAAGCAGGCGCCACTGCACTTCTGTTATTTCCTTTGATTATATTACAAATACATGAAGGTGTACTGTAACAGGAATTTAGTCAGTGTACTATTTATTGTTATAAATAAAAATTATAAACTTGAGTTACTTATGATTTTTTATTGAATTTAAATAATATAGATCACTAACCTTTGAAGACACTTCTTGTGGTCAACATTACCACCAACAAAGCAACACTCTTTGGACAGAAACTTCAGATTTGCATCCGACCACTTCTCTAGCATGTCTTCAGTCATGGGAACATAGATGTTAACGATTCGAGGGTCAAACTCCCGCCTCCCGATATATATAGTCCAACACTCACGGTAGACAATTTGTACGATTAACAATTTTTGTTTCATAACCGGAAGTAAACAACGGCAGTTTTTCGCTGTTCCGTTCCCCATCCTACGATATTAACGTCCTTAACGAGATTTGAAATGAACACATCTCATTGATGACATTAACGATGGACAAAATGGCTTCACATCCGCGGAAAAGGAAACGATACAACAGCAGATTTCAAAACGAGTGGCTCAAGGAATTTGACTTTTTGACAAAAAGTGACAGAGCGGATTGTTATGCATTCTACACAATCTGCAGTACTCATTTCTCTGTAGCCCACTCAAATGCTGAGTGTTGAGTTGTGTTAGGAAAATATTTACATGTTTCAGGTCACAACTAAATAATGATACTTTGTGCAAATTATTATCCTCAGAATTAAATATTGATCAGGAATGTTGTAAGTACTTACCCAGTAAAAGTGCAAAACAGGCTGTGATGAACTATAGAAAGGAACAAGACAGCAAAGCTTCTAGCTCATAATGTGCTAACAACACTTTTTCATTTCATGTACATTACCAGATATCTATTTATTTATACAAAAATGTATATATACACTTGTTATCTGATTTGTTATTCTAAATAATGAATAAATAATCATTTATTAACAATTTTGCTGTTGCGCATCGCGCGTAAAAAGGTCATGATGGCTCTCACTGAGAGGCACTTTCAAAAGTTAACATCTCTGTGGGAACACACTGGCTGTGAACCCATTTTTCACATTCAGAACACTGAATTGTGTCACTCTAACACTCTTCTGTGCATATCACACATAACTTAACATAGACGTTTTTGAAAGAATGAAAGACATATGAAGTTCACTTCAACCTTTATAAAAAAAAAGTTAAAACAACAAGTATCTTTTCGTCTTCATTATAATTAAGTTGAGAAAATTTACTATACAGAGAATGTTCCCTGCTTTAAAGTTAAAAGAAACATCAAGCCAAGGCCCTTTCAAGTTTATTTAAAACAACAAATTGGACAGATATTCTGAAAACAAACAATACAATACAAATCGTTCATTGTCAATCATGACGCCCAATATTGAGCAGAGTAATTAAGTGAATTACATAATTTGATTTCATATTGATTGGTTTGATTGGCAAACAAGAAACTATGAAAACAAAAACAAAATTATGAACATATTATTATAATAAATATAATAATGATAATATGCGAGCGTAAGCGACCTCTTTATGGTATAACATGTGTACTTGAGATTTTTTGACAAACATGGCTGTATATACTGATGGATAAAAAAAACTGCGCATTGTAAACACCGTGTAACACACTAAACTAATGAAGATCTTAACATACAGCACAAAGGTGATCCTAAGTCTTGTACTCTCTCTCGTATGTCCGATACCACTGAAACCTGGAACCCGTGTGTAATAAAGGTCATTTTGTTATCTTGTTTTACTTATATTAATATTTTCTTTAATTTATTAAATCTCTTCTGAAATACTGTCAAGAATTTTTGTTTCTACGCGGAAGTTAACTTTTGAGATTTGGTAAGGAACAACAGTTCGATTGAATGAGACTAGATTCGGCCCAAAAAATCTCGACACTTTTTGATGCACTGGATGAGCGTGAAATTGCCAAATCATTTTCAGATTCGTGAGCATTCAAGGCCGTGCCCGTTTCATATTAAACAAAAAGATAACATTTCATAAACACTGTAGTGAAACTACGTTTGTGTGCTCCGCACCAGTGGAGGAACTGTGACGTGACAGCCTGCGACCAATGGGATGCTGAATTGCTTGACCCCGTGACCCTGCCAATACGTCAGCATCCCGAGATCTGCCTCACTCTCATTCCTGATAGCCGATAGCCAGCGTTTTAACAGAAAACCAAGAGACAAGAATAATTCTTAGGCAATCATTGCATGTTCAGAATATTAGCGGGTGGTTATATCGTTGGGAACTAGCAACCCCACAGGTAGAGGGACAAAATTATACAACACGATAACATTTACAAAATATTTCGTTTTTTTCCCCCTTTTTCTTATGAAGAATATTTTTTCCCAGCTTTTAACATTACCTTCTGCTCAGTACTTATAAATGATTAGAGTTATCATCCTTGATATGCGGCCGCCATATTGTTGCAATGGAAAAGTATTCGCATACTTGCCAAGTGACACGCTTTCGTCGTGTTACACACGCTAAATTGACCTGTAACCCGTTATTTTTTTTGTCACACGGCGTGCCCGTCATTTGACACGGAATTTGCCAGGACCACCCGTTTTGACCTGGAAATACCGGAATTGTGCAAGTATTTAAAATCGCCTTAAAATTCGTTCGAGTTTCTCGGGTTTTTTCAAATATACTTGTCAACAAACATCGCTTGGGGGAAAGTTTGTAAGAACTGTTCACTGCATTTTTTTCGTAAGTATTTTTCATTCTTACAAAATGTCGTCGGGAAGAAAGAGGTCCTTATCTGGACCGGCAACATCTGCACCAAGTGCAAAGAAAAAGAGATATTTTGCTCGTATCAGAAGTCTTGGGCGTCTGACTTCAAATGGCTTAAACCCAGTGAAAGAGGGAAGCACGATGCTTATTACGTTCTTTGCAAATCACATATTTATATAGGATCGGCTGCTAAAAATGATTTGACCAGACACAGCAAAACCCAGAACCACCAGAAGCTTGAACTAGCTCAGAGTCAATCAAAACCAATGACAAATTTTCTCCCCAATTCAAAAAGTGCACTGCAAGAGAAAATTACATATGCAGAGACATTATTTCGGCGAGTACAAGCCATCTGAAGTTGTTTTGAAAGCTTCTAAATCAGCAGCAAATGATTACAACAAGAGCTTAAAGTAGCTGTTGATTTAGAAGCTTTCAAAACTACTTCAGATGGTTTGTACAACAGTTTTTCTGTTGTACTTATATTATTGTAATATGTAAAATAAAATTTTGTCATTACAATGAATTTAATTTCAAAGGCCGAAAACGTCGTTACGCGTTATGACCCTCTTTTTTTTTTTTTTGGTTGAAAGCGGGTCATGACCCTCTTTTGACCTTTCAGGGGTTGGCATGTATGTATTCGTGGATACAATAATCGGATCTCCTGAACGAATAGGTGAATATTTTTTTTCGAAATAACATCATTTTATATTAAATTGATGTCAAACTTTTCAATTAAAAGGGGTTTATTTATAATTCAGTGGGGTTCACTGCTTTTTTAGGGGTTCACCGTTTTCAAAGGGGTTCACTGCAATTCGGTGTACCAAGGTATTTAAAATTTTGAATGGAATTTATGACACGCATGCTACAATTGGAATGATGGAATTAAACACAAACAAACACAAGGGCCCACAACAAAAAACAGTCATGTAAACTAAACGTGAGGAAATACTCATCCAAAAGTAGAGTGGCAGATATTTGGAACAGTTTGCCAGAAGAAATTATAGTTGCCAAAACAGTAAACGAATTTGAAATTGGTCTCGACAACCACTGGAAACACCAAGAGTGCAAATACGACTTTTTGGTGGACATAAATATTCGATCAAAAACCGGATGTCGCGTAAAGTCGCTCACAAATACGACAGAAAAGATCAGATGCGGACATATTGGCTAAGTAAGCCACCGTCCACGGTATACAGTTATTTAATGTGTAGCCAGGCAATAGATCAGAATATATTTCCCAGTACCGAGCGAAAAAAATTATGTTCTATTGACTAATTATTAAATAACTGTTTTATTAACAACTGGGGGTACGTATACGCGTTGTTAAAGTACCCAGGGTATCATTATGACAAATGTAGAATGTCTGGTCAAATCACATTTTAGATACCCTGGGTACTTACTTAGAAAGAGTACCCAGGTCGACAACGACCCCTTCAGCGGTAATAATAGTTCCTATGGTAGTGTAGTACCTGGTGGGACCTCCAGCGGAGCGAACACTGTGCTCCGCTGGATGGAGGCGTTTATGGGAAGAAACGATCCCATGATGCATCAGCCTACTTCCGATTATCAGCCAGCCGAAGACAAGACGACAAGATCATAATATAGAAGTCAGTAATCCAAGGGAACCGAGAGATCTAGGAGTAATCCATAGGTAAGCGTAGCTACCATATTGGCGCTGCGAGCAGGGTCAATGTAGTATTTTGGCGCTACTTACCGATAGTTGTACCTTGACGCCATCACCAGACAGACGATAATATTGGGATCCTGTAACTTGCATGGTTTGTGGCCGTTATAACTCCTTGTACAACTATCGGTAAGTAGCGCCAAAATACTACAGTAGTATTAATAACGTGAATTTTTTTTTTTAGATGAGAAACTAATTACAAAAATTTGCCAGTCTATCCTATACACAATTGTATTACCGTCGTAAAAATTAAAGCTTTTGTAAATGATTTTAAATTATTTTCATACTTTTTTCCTTTATTTTTAATATTTTTAGATATAGATGCATGTGCTTTTAAAAGTTTTTTTTATTAAATGTTGCTGGTTTCTATGTGTCTCATTTTATCCATGCTTTTTGTTTATTCACATCAATACTTATCTTATAATGTGCTTTTAAATTATGCTTCTGCTGTATTATAAATTGCTTTCATATTTTAGTTTGGTTTGATATTTCATAGAACAATTTTAATATGACAGTGGTTTTTTTTTATTGCGTGCATGTTTTTGTTTTATTGTTTATATATGCATTTTCTTATGTCGGATTTAAATAAGGGTAATAACAACATAACCGAACATCGAGCAATCTTTCAAAGGGAAAGTAAAAACTCATAAATCAACAGGCAAAATCAGTCAATAACCGGAAAACTGGGAAAACCGCAATGGCTCTGACTTGGTACAGGCATTTCTAAAGAAATGGTGGATTGAATAAGATTTTACGAAGCCTCTCGCTTTCAATACGGTTCAAAGGTTCCGGTTGTCACTATAACAGCATTTATAACTATACTGGAACAAGATAGATAAAATAGTAGTCAACGCAATACTTAATTCAGTTAGGACGGTAGAATATAATTATCCCGTGAACCATCTCAGGGTTTGGAATATGTGGGTTCACACTGACGTTATAAAGACCAATGCGGATGGAAGTTGGTATGTTCAGTGTGTTGAACGTGATCAAAAAGGGGTTTAATTTGACTTCTTGTCCTGTTTTCCGAGAAATGAATCGTTTGACATTTATAATACTCTGAGGCTCTAATTCTTTGCATATTTCAGCATCCGCTAATTCGGACAAATCATCGTCTCTATAACGAATGATTCCACGACTGCTGTTGAGAGTTCTGTGCGGTGAGGCAGAGATGTTGATGTCATTAACATGCTTGAGTGCTAGCAAATTTAATGATTGTTGCTTCCTAAAACATTCAATCATCAAACTGCCAGATCTCAACTTGGTTACATTCTCTACCTCCCCGGCACATCCTTTAATTGTTTTTTCTATGATAAATGGAGAAATTTTAGTTAAAGGTTTCTGATTAGATGTTAGAACTATAAATCGTGACCAATTTTCTACTTCAAATTCTTCTTCAATTATATTTTTCCTTTTTTTTTTTTTTTTAGAAGTTTTTGGGTTTTGGTTTTGGTTTCGAGACAACAAAAAGGGCTCCATGGTGCCATGTATAATAATTCACCATCCTTGTTCCCACCCACCACGGAGTGCCAACACGGGCGATACTTGAATTCCGAGGATCTCCTTCGGAAAGTATCAGGAATTCCAAGGATGGTATACTCGAACGCAAGCTTCGTATTAGGGATGGTTCCCCAATGAAACAACCGTTCGAAATATCAACTACTCGATTGACCCATTAGCCACCGCCTTCTTTAACAATCCCATCTCTTAGCTATTTAGAAAACATCAATTATCAAGTTAGAAATATTTATATAACTATGAGCAGATCTAAAAATAGATTATGGATGTGAAGTGTTAAACTCAGCATCTTATCGAAGAAGAACATTTTAATAGTGTGTAACCGATTCGTTTTTTGCGTCAAACGGACATAAAATAGATTATGGATGTGAAGTTTATAACTCAACATCTTATATTTATATATCGAAGAACATTTTAATACTGTCTAATCGATTCGTTTTTGGCGTCAAATGGAAATAAAATAGATTATGGATGTGAAGTGTATAACTCAGCATCTTATATCAAATTGAAGAAGAACATTCTAGTAGTGTCTTAACTGATTCGTTTTTGGCTTGAGACGAACTTAAAAGATTAACAGTACATTTCCCTTCCTACACCTTGTGGCAATTCTACATTCAAAATTGAAAATGCATTAACATTAGCTAACTGTTCAACATTTGTCGTTTATTCTAACGATTATGCAAAGAAATTTTCATCGGAATGTATGTCATACGCATTACTACATGATCTACATGACTATGGCAGAAAGACAGTTGCCAAATTCCATCTGCATTTAAAGATGCCAGCCCTAACATGGTTTAATGCGCTAAGTGATTTTTCAAAGCGAAATGGGAGTCTGTACAGGTTGAAAATTGAGGAGAAATATACAAATGTCGCCAACAATAATACACTGGCAATGATGTAAAGGCACGTATTCAATGCATTAAAGCTTTGGACTGGTCAAACACTTGAAGACTATTGCAAAGGGTACCATCTTACAAAACCAGACCATGAAATAATAGCCAGATTTATTGATGGGCTCCACGAAAAAGTTGCGTCTTTCGTTCGTGCTGGACAACCAGCAGAGTTAACTACTGCTTTCACTTCCACAAAAAATGGCAGAAACGTGTTGATGCTGCCTACAAGATTCACCTTCAACTTTCCCCACATAACACGATCACACTGCATCTAACAACATTCAAAGTCTCACACAAAAAGTTGAGACGAGCAAAAAAGTTTCGGAAGTTGTTATTTCAAAGCAATAAGGACATTTATTTTTTTTACAATCAACAATCCTAATTACTTGTAAAAATATTTGAATATGAATTATTTAATATAATAGTGTCGCTAATTTCCCTATATTTATTTTATATATAGTGCTTCTAGCTAATGAAGCTGGTTGTAACAAGCATTTAAATAAAATAATATTGTTATAAACAAATCCTAATTCCTTTAGACAGTTCTCCCCTCAACCAAATTCTCATATAACTTGCTATAATTGTAATCTTCCGGGACACAAGAGAAAATATTGTAACTGGAATGGGCAAGATCAGTCAACGCCAATTATAAAGACGGCAATAGCATCCCGCATTTAGATGTAAATATCAATCCGACCTACAAGGGAACGACCAAAGCCCCGGCTAAAGGCAAGACATGTAATGTCAGCAAAAGGCATACTCATTTTAGCAAAGTTTTTCGGTCAAGACTTAAACGTGAATATGTTCAGGAAGTGAAAACAAAAGAGGATGTAGTAAGTACAAAGACACCAAAAGTAAATGCGACATGAAACACAATGTAACCTTCTGTTAGACACAGGTGCAACAGTCAATCTACTTGATCAGAAAACCCATGACAGAATAGGAGCACCAAAGCTTACAAGAGGCAATAATCCTAACTTACTGTCATACAATATTTATTCAATATTTATACGTTGTATGGATTAATTTTAAAAATTGTTCATTGCAATTATAACATATATTATTATGGTTTTTTCAAGTTCTATTAGAAAGGTACAAATCCTAAAACTTTGTGATCTTTACAACACATGTGTCGATTTTAGAGAATATCGCATTCCAACAGGTGATTTGCATGAATTTCAATAGCGTTTAACTATTTTGAGCTTCAAAAGCAGAACTTTTGTAAACATAAATTGAGTAGGGTCATGTTTATTCATTAAGACAGGTATGGATGAAACATCAGTGACTGCTGAGGTGATAAGATGTGTTTCTGCTAGCTCCCATTAATTATCATGAATATATGCTATTAATTTGCTATTATGACTTCAGTTATACAATCTTTAAGGGATGGGACATTTTTCATGGATTTCAGTCATTAAAATACAACTATGATTTGTGATGTGTTTTTCGTACATTGGAAGGATATGTTTTATATAAAAATAGATGATGAAAATTCTACCTCAAGTTCAACTTATCTCTCAGACTGTGAATACTATACTATTCAAAATTACATCGACAAAACATTATCTATTACTGTTCAATTCTTAAGTGAAAGTGTATTTAATTTTCAGAGACTGGTTGTTTTCAAAGTACAATGAGTCAAGTTTCCAAAAAGAGAGGGAAAAATGGATTAGTTTTTGAGACAAAATACGAAAGTAAGAAGGTTGTTATTCATCTACACCAATCATCCCTGTTACTGCATATTCAAGGCGCATCTTGTATAAAATAGTTTGAATGCATTTTTAACAAAATTGCTATGGAAATACACAATATCCACGATTCTGCATTATTTAATGAAGAAAATTATATTACACAATCAAGTACACTAGACACGTCTGAAACAGATGTTGTCACACAGCATAACAGCTACTTTGAAAGGGAGTGTTTTTATACAAGTGCAATAGAAATACGATTGCATATTCAAGGCGCATCTTGTATAAAATAGTTTGAATGCATTTTTAACAAAATTGCTATGGAAATACACAATATCCACGATTCTGCATTATTTAATGAAGAAAATTATATTATAATTCTTATATTTTTTGTTATTAAACAATGAAAACAAAATTGGACACCTGCAAACTTCTTATATTTTTTTTTTATTAAACAATTAAAACTAAGCTTGGGCACCTGCAAAATGAAATTTCATGTACTAAGCTTACTCAATCACCATATAAAATGCTACTGCACAANAGGCGCATCTTGTATAAAATAGTTTGAATGCATTTTTAACAAAATTGCTATGGAAATACACAATATCCACGATTCTGCATTATTTAATGAAGAAAATTATATTGCACAATCAAGTACACTAGACACGTCCGAAACAGATGTTGTCACACAGCATAACAGCTACTTTGAAAGGGAGTGTTTTTATACAAGTGCAATAGAAATACGATGTGGTTTCAACACTCCAATGCACTCATAAACCCCAGGACTTCCTTTACAAATAATCAAAGTTGCTGTCACGATAATACATTAATTCGATCTTTTATCTGAAGTGGAATGTTTGAAAGAACAGTGTAATCAGTTATCTTTCCAATTAGCAGACATTTAACACAAATCAGTGGTTACAGTTAGTACACAAACAGATGAATGTGTGAAACTAAACAAGCATGCCAAGACAATCAAAGTTGAGAAAAAAGTAGGTGCTTCCCCAACTATGAACAATTCTGAAGAATTTGTATCCTCCATTGCAACAACAAAAAAACAGCATCCGATTCAAATAGTGCGAATGTTTCTACATCTAAAGATAAAATTTAAAAAACTCAAACTAAATCAAACATAGAAATTAAGCCACCTCAAATTGCAAAAACATTCATAGTTGGCAGCGCAATACTTCAAAAGATCAGTACGCGTGGACTTTCAAGACATACAACTGTTAAGACCTATCAAGGAGCAAATACCTCACATTCGATAGCACTCAGACAATTCAAATCTCAATGAATTCCAAAACTTCATCATACAAGTAGGTGGTAACGGTGGTAATTTTTTATATGTTGCACTGTGTTTCCAAGACGCAGAGGTTTAATTAAGTGGTCATTTAACGACAACAGATAGACAGCAGTATATTGGGTTTTCTCTAGGTAACCTCGACTACTAATACGAACAGCAACTAGAACTACCATCGTCAAACATCTGGTTATAAAACAATTCTGTCTTCATATTTCTGTAGTAGCTCTGTGAGCTGTGGTTGGTAAACTAGACAATGTTATCCATTTCTACTCGACCCTAATGACAGTCGCCCAAGGAAACATAGAGGAATAAAATAAACATACATGTATCATCTATTGGCTTCCTGTTGTGTATGTTGAAATGAAGTCTTCTTTGAGACCAATGAATGTGTATATAATCTTACATGAAGTACAGGATAATTAAATATGTGTTTTTAAATGGAATACTGTTTGTTTTTGCAGCATGGTCCCGGCATACCAACAGCTAAGGAACAACGTCTTCAAACGTATAGGAAAATGCCTAAAGCGATTGATAACGTGCAACCGCAGATCTAACACAGTTTTACGTTTGCCAGTGTGAAAAACTATATGTATATATTTAATTTGCAAACAATCAATGGAAATTCTATGCTTGATTAATGAGGTTTTGAAAAAAAAAATGCTTGTATAAATAATTTCGGCTCGCCTATTTTTTTTATCTGTAGTAAGCGAGTTACACCTTAACTTTTTTTTTCATATGTGCACATCTGTTCCACCACTTCGTTTTTCTATATAAAATTTATATAGGAATTCAATTTCATAATAAAGGAATCGAACTACTATACCGGAAAGGAAAAGTACATGTCTTACTAGAAGATTCTAATAGTGAAAATAGATTTGATGTATTTCTTGTGAAGACAATCACCTGAAATGTGTCATCAACTTACCAACAGACATAAAGGAATCTGACATATTGTGCCTTTTTCAATTGTCAAATAGTTGGACATCTATTTTGGTATTTCATCGACGATACTTGTGACTAACCGTTCTATCGCTCGCTTCTCGGGTCGTACCTGCTCTAAATACACTATATAATTTGGTAATGTATTAGACTGTTGAACTTTAATTTGGTTTGTCATGATAGCACTCAAAGGGAGGTAATTCACAGATGTTTACATCATGCAGATTAATGATGACTAATTGGGCTTTATGACCTCTGATGTTTATGGAAATTAGATGCTGATGACAGACATGGAAGGAAATTCTTATATTTTTTGTTATTAAACAATGAAAACAAAATTGGACACCTGCAAACTTCTTATATTTTTTTTTTATTAAACAATTAAAACTAAGCTTGGGCACCTGCAAAATGAAATTTCATGTACTAAGCTTACTCAATCACCATATAAAATGCTACTGCACAATATTTTGGTCATATCTTGAAAATCCAGTGAGAAATATGGCAGCTTATAGAAAAAGTAACAAAAAGAACACTCGCAGAAAGCAAACACAGTTCAAACAGGGACATAAATTTACATCAACACTCAAAGAGTCTTACACTGACAATTCCAGTAGTTCTTCTGTGTCTTTTCTATAAAGGCCCAGTTCACGGGAATATGTTGATGCGCTATCTGCACAGTCTAATTGTGATGTAAATGTACTTCCAACAAAGCTGAGACCGGTCAAAATAGAAGATGAAAATGAAAATGACTTTGAAATGTCTGAGGAATCGGAAGAAAATATAACTATAAATTTAAACAAATTGGCGGACTAGATTTCAGCAATTTTGCCACATAAATGTCTTAAGTGCCAGCCCAAGTGTAAAAGTGGTGAGGCGGCTGTGTCTGTGCATAACAGTTGAAGTATTTCATAGAAACTGTAATTTTATTTCAGATGAAGTGGATTTATTTACGACAGTCCCCTCCTCTCGGGGTCCAGATGCAGGTAGCTTAAATGTGTCTGCTGATACCCGTGCTAAAATCGAAAGTCGGAATTATTGATGTTGTGCAGGTTCGAAGCTGCTTAAATATGAAGTCTCCCGACAGGAGAGGTTTACAAAGAAGGTTTAACCGATTTTCGGACATGATGGTGGATGTCAATAAACAACAGATGATTGACAATCAAACATATGTGAAGCATTCTTCAATTGGCCGGGGAGGAAAATCTAGTTGATTTAGAAACGGACTCTTGCTACAACAGACCACAGCCTGGCTGTGAGGCAGCAACACAAACATTGTGCCCTCTTGTTGAGCAATGCACAACGAAAAAATTAACAATTAACATTGAAACTGCCCGTCGAAAAACTGTGAACACAATGCGCACACATGCAAACGAAATTACAGTACTGGCGAGTCTATGGCTTCCACAGAATCCAAGTTTGTGAGAAAAAAAAACACCTTAACACCATCAACAGCCAAGGATTACTTAAAGTTCAATCCATAACCAGTGATGCCAGTGCGCAAATCATGAAGTCTGTGCATGACTATGAAAAGGAGATTAACATTCCTACTAGACACTACAAATGTTTCATTCATAAATTACGTTAATTCCAAAAAACAATTCAGAGGCATAAAATTAACAAGTTCACTGATTGGATGTAACAAAGACATTTTCATGAGGAAATTATCGAGATTAAGAGTTGAACTTATCCGAATAAAAAAAACTACAACACAAGATTCATTTCTCTACAGGGCTAGTAATGCGGTTCAAAATATTATATCTTGCTTTGCGAATGATGACAGAAACTGTCGTAAATATTCACTTGTGTGTAATGCAGGTTTGCAAACATATTCAACTAAGCACCTCCCATATGGGAAGCAATTGGAACTCAATATGAATGACAGTGTTAAATTAAATGGAATAATAGAGAAACATTTTTCGGAGACTGAACTTTAAAAAATTAGCCGTCTTTCAACAACCAATAAATGTGAAAGTTTGCATCACAAGGTATTTACATTTGCACCAAAGAGTACGATATATACTCGAAATTTTGCCGGTTTGTGCCATTCAGCCGTTCATTCATCTTCACTAGGGAATGGCCTAGTGTGCATTACTTTGGCAAAGACTATTGGACTTAAATATAAAAGGACGAACCCTTTCATTCAACAAATGAAAAAGATGGATACAAACAACAGAAGAAATGTCATTCGTAAACAGACTCGCCAATACAAATTGTCACGGTATATTGCTCGACGCAATAAAGGAAATAGAACACTAAAGCAAAACTCCTTGTATTACTGTACCAACAAAAGCATATTTGAAGAACATGAATATGGAAACAGTCAAGATTTTAACTGTTAATGCAACATACATCTTGCGAACCCGTAGTGGCCTGTACATTCACCATTATTTTTGCAAATTTGCCGATTATTGTTTATTTGAGCTGTTTCCAAGGACAAGTGATCAATCCGGACACAAAGTTTATTGTGACACAGATGGGACACGTGCTGAACTGTATCTATTGCTCTACAACCATTATGTATGTACATTTGCAAACGATGAACACGAAGTTTAATTTTATGTTTTCTAAAACGAAATTCAAATATTGCATATCCTTTTAGTTGTTGTCCGTTCCAAATATGACAATTTCGAACAGTAATTTTTTCTTAATTGCTTGTTTATTTTACAAATTTCTTTATCGGTTAGCTTAGTTTTGTAAAAATTTGTCATATTCTATTGTAAAATAAAATTATGTAGTGAACAGAAAATGTTGTATTTTGTTAATGCACAGTTACTATGGGAAAGTTTGATGATACCAGTTTGGCTTAACTGTAATAATAATAAGAAAAAACAAACATATTAAATGACAAAGAAACTTTTTTGTCAGCTATATCATGGATACTTACCATTGCAATACTTTGGGGGCTGATATAACAAAATTGGAAAAAAGACAAAATTCACAAAAAAATCAAGAGTTATCTATCTTGAATTGCAGTATTATTTTTAAATTCATTTTCTTATGACATTTCTCACATTCAGGTATTAAACTAAAGCATGCCAAGTAACAAAAACATGTATATTTAGAAAAAAAACAAACCAAATGACTTAATTTTATTTTTTTGTTTCTTTAATTCTGTGATTATCTTAAGGAGGCTGGGGTCGGTACTTTTAATCCAAATCTACGGCAATTGGCAATGTTTCTATTTATTGCTATTATTTAGATAAGGAAACTACAAATCAACAAATGAAATTGTCAGTCAATATACAAAAATGGTATTTGTTGCTCACTTAAAAAATAAAATGAGGTTTACATCTAGAAATTTCAAATTCAAAATACCACTAAATTGTACGGACGGCACTTCCGCAATATGGAATTTACAAAAAGCAAAACACAGGCACAAAACTGAATAAAAGCATTTCATCTGCACATAACATCCTACCAAAAACCGCTTTCAACAGCCTTAGTGACCATGATTTTTTTTTGTATTACCTCTTTACATGGGGGCTGCCATTAATCAACTGGTATCCTATGTCGAAAAACACAGGGTCAGTACAGGAACGTCCCTGTGCGGGTAGCAGCTTATAATCTCAAATTCAATGTACTTTTGTAGAAAAGTTTTTTAAAGAAATGAATCACCTTTGAAATTATTCTGAAGAATTGTCAGTCATTTTAGTTATAAAGTCTCATTTTTTTTTTAATGTCACCATACTGCTCTACTAATAAAAAAGGGAGGGGAACAAATAGAGGCTACTGTCCCCAGCCTCCTATTATCTAATTTCCAGTTCATGTATAATGTATGTAGCCAGAACTCTGGTATGTAGCTATAGATATTTAATTTAATTGGATTATTATATAATCGGAATTTGAATACTGATACAACGTAAATATATTTTTTAACATCTTATATTTACAAATACATGTACACCGAAAAATTTATTATATAAGGCATACAGATTTGTTCTGACTTATTTGAAAATATGAACTATTTATGTCGCCGACCATTCCTATTTGTTTCGGTATATTGTAAAGGTTCTTAATTATACTTGTTTGTCCTGAAATTAAAGGTGTCAAAGCCAGCAATAAATAATGTCAACAAAGTAAATGACACTTTCATGTTTTAACAACAGTTATACAATGGCCGAATAAATGAATGAATGAATTTGCAAAGAGCATTAATAACAGGTCATGGCAATAAACAAAGGTTGACAATCCTTTTGTTATGTCTTCATCGTGAGAACAAGCTATTAATTTACTCATGGCTTCAAAAGCTGTCATTTTTTTGTCATTATACAATTTCTTTTCATTTAAATAAAATCTCCCACTGAGCTACGACATTATCTTGCATCTTTGGACTACAGAAGTTATTAGTACTATTTAACCAGACTTTGCAATATACATGTAGTTTGTGTTGTTATGAACAATGTCATTACGTAAGCAACCAAAGACTCTGACATCTGTTATGGTTTATTTCGAATGTGATCGCACATGGTACCTAGTTAGCAAATCTAAAGTACGATATAACGGTGTTCCTCGTGTTGGGGAAAATACTCTGTTCAGTGGGGTAATGTTGAGCAGTTAAGCACATGACTCGTTGTTGGTGCCGGTGATTACTCAGATTTGCGCAAGTTGTACTTGTCAAGAAGATCTACTGTCCTCGAAACGACAAAATCTGCAACAAAGCGTCCTGCAAAACAGCAAACCACAGCACCCAAACGACCAGCAAAACAACAACAAAGAAGCAACATAAGGATAAAGATGCAAGTTTTTATTTTTTATCCACCGTTATACAAATATATATATGTATATGGGCAAAGTGGCTATGAGTCTTTTGCACTAGAAAAGATAATACAGGAGAATGCAAGTCAAATCACTTGTTGAGAGGCGCTATAGTAAACTAATTGGGATAGGTGACCTACTACTCCAATAAATGTCTGCTATCAATTAGACATGATAAAAAATATTATTTTTTTTATATAAAAGTTTGGGTTTTAATGAAAAAAATTCCTTTTACATCTTGAAAGAAATAAAAAAATCATATTAACAGCTTTACAGCAAATTTTGATGCAGAAATGGGAAGAAAAAGGACACAAATGTCCAAAATATTTGGATTTAAGGAAGGGAACGCTCCGTCATATTCTAGTCCTGAACCTTTAATGAGGTTGAAGCATGATTTTTGAGTCTAGAGTCACTCAAGAGAGTGACGGAGTCTTGACAATTCTGGATGTTAACTCTTGTACTCCAATGCTGTTACGTCCTCAATAGTCTTGAACTTCTCGATGATTATTTTGAATCGACAATCTCTGATCCTGAAAATCACACAAACATTATGTTCCTTTTCTTTGTGTTATTTGTAATTCTACAATAAAAGAGCATGCAATTAAGAAAAAAATGGTTGTGATGGGGAACTAGAGCTGACTCTATTGCATCCAAAAAAAGGAAATTTGTTTGGAAAGAGAGGTCAAAATGTAAAAAGTGTGACTGTTGGTCAATATCACAAATTGTATTATGAAGTAGACACCTCTGTCCCAGGTAGAAAGGCGGCCACAATTAATATTGGCTTACAGGCAGGCTTAATGACTACCCCCATATCAAACAAGGGATTTCGGGACATTACAATAAGCTGTAATTTAATTCCCGCAAGCTTGTCTAGCATGCACAATATTGCAAACAAAAATGGTTCTGCAACTATCAAACATAACAGTGATGATATGAAAGACACATGATAAACTAATGAAGATCTTCTCAACATAAAGCGCAAAGGTGATCCTAAGTCTTGTACCTTCTCTCGTGTACACGTCCGATACCACTGAAACCCAGAACCCGTGTGTAATAAAAGTCATTTTGTTAGCTTGTTTTACTTACATTGATATTTTTTAATTTATTAAATCTCTTCTGACATACTGACAAGAATATTTGTTTCTACGCGAAGTTAACTTTTGAGATTTGGTAAGGAACGACAGTTCGATTGAATGAGACTAGATTCGGCCCTTAAAAAAAAGTCGTCCCCCAAATATCTCGACACTTTTTGATGCACTGGATGAGCGTGAAATTGCCAGATAATTCTCAGATTCGCGAGCATTCATGGCCGTGCCTGTTTCATATTAAACAAAAAGATAACATTTCATAAACACGACAACTAATAACATTTACAAAATATTTCGGTTTTTTTTTATGAAGAATATTTTTTCACAGCTTCTAACAATACCTTCTGTTCAGTACTTATAAATGATTAGTTATCATCCTTGATATGCGGCCGCCATATTGTTGCAATGGAAAAGTATTCGTGGATACACTAATCGGTTCTCCTGATCATTTTATATTAAATTGATGTCAAACTTTTCATTTAAAAGGGGTTTATTAATAATTCATTGGTGTTCACTGCTTTTTTGAGGGGTCCAACACCGTTTTTTAAGGGGTTCACTGCAATTCGATATACCAAGGTATTTAAAATTTTGAATGGAATTTATGACGCGCATGCTACAATTGGAATGATGGAATTAAACACACAATCAAACACAAGGGGCCACAACAAAAAACAGTCATGTAGACTAAACGTGAGGAACTACTCATTAACAAGTAGAGTGGTAGATATTTGGAACAGTTTGTCAGAAGAAATTATAGTTGCCAAAACGTTTTAGTAAGCGAATTTGAAATTGGTCTTGACAACCACTGGAAACACCAAGAGTGCAAATACGACTTTTCGGTGGACATAAACATTCTATCAAAAACCGGATGTCGCTCACAAATACGACAGAAAAGATCAGAGGCGGACATAGTGGCTGAGTAAGCCAGCGTCAACAGTATTTCCTATGGTATCCTATGGTAGTAGGAACAACGTGAAAAATATTTTTTTTTTATAATTAAAAATTTTTGACAGTCTATCCTATACACAATTGTAGTACCGTCGTAAAAATTAAAGCTTTTGTGCATGATTTTAAATTATTTTCATACTTTTTTTTTGTTTTATTTTTAATAATTTTATATATAGATGCATGTGCTTTTAAACGTTTTTTTTTTTTTTTAATGTTGCTGGCTTCTATGTGTCTCATTTTATCCATGCTTTTTGTTTATTCACTTCAATATGTATCTTATCTTATAATGTGCTTTTAAATTATGCTTCTGCTGTATTATAAATTGCTTTCATCTTTTAGCTTGGTTTGAGATTTCATAGAAACATTTTGATATGACAGTGTTTTTTTTTTTTTTTTTATTGTTTATATGCATTTTCTTATGTCGGATTTACATAATAACAACATTACCGAACACCGAGCAATCTTTCAAACGGAAAGTAAAAACTTACAAATCAACAAACAAAATCAGTCATTAACCGGAAAACCGATGGCCCTGACTTGGTACAGACATTTCTAAGGCCTGACTTGGTACAGACATTTCTAAAGAAATAGTGGATTGAATAAGATTTTAGGAAACCTCTCGCTTTCATTACGGTTCGAAGGTTCCGGTTGTCACTATAACAGCATTTATAACAATACTGGAACAAGATAGGTAAAATAGTAGTCAACGCAGTACTAAATTCAGTTAAGAGGGTAGAATATAATTGTCTCGTGAACCATCTCCAGAACTATGAGTCCTGTGAAGTATTTTAATTACGAAAGATAATGTCAAAAATATTTTTACGTCACACATTCACAAAAAATATTTTTGACAAGGTAGTTGCCTCACCACTTAAACTACATATACTAAATCTATACATTTTCACTCTTGTGTTGTAATGTTTGATTTTTTTCCGACTTAATATAAAGCTTATTGTTGTATCGTATTAAAGAAAGTGGTAAAACCCACCAGAACTGCTGGGTGTGGCCTCCACACAAAAGATGACCGTACCTACGTACTTAAACGCCCGGAGTTATTTGAGAACCAAGCTTCTGCATCTGACCATTTGATTGCCTCCTTCATCATGTTGTAGATGATGCAATTTTGTACTACGTGGCAGCACAGAAAAGTGGAGTATATAAAATATATAAATAGTGAAAATGGAAAAGGGGGGGGGTAATTTGTGCAAATAAGACTATTTACAGTTGAGATCAAAGATCTATAGGGACACAATCCTGGTCTTGAAAGCTTCAGGTGTGTCCACTTCCACAATGTCAGTTGGTAAGGCATTCCAGTCACGCACCGTCCTGGGGAAGAATGACATTTTCCTTGTGACGACAGGAGTTGGAACGATCGGTTATGTTGTCTCGATCGTCGGTTTGGTGGAGTTAACCGGTTGTCTTTGCTGATGGCAATAAGCTCTCTGTCAATTTTGTACATCATTGTTAGACGTGCATCTTTCCCCCTGTCTGATAAAGGTCTCCATTTCAGTCTCTCTAGCATGTTACCGACACTTGACCTGTTGCGATGATTGCTTGCCACGTATCTAGCTGCCCTCCTCTGGACTCATTCCACTTTGTTAGTGTCGCATTTGGTGTAGGGATCCCATACGGTACTGGCAAATTCAACCAACGGTCTTACAAGAGTGAAATATGCTTTTTCCTTTATCTTGATGGATGGTATTTTAAGATTTCTCCGTAAGAAGCCTAAGGTCTTATTTGCTTTGATGGTGATGTTACTTATGTGTTGGTCCCAGTGGAGTTTGTTTGTAAAGGTGAGTCCGAGATATTTCGCTGATGTTACTAACTCGAGAATATGACCGTGTAAAGTATAGTTTGAGTCGATGGGTTTTTTCTTGTTTGTGACTGTAAGAACTGTGCAATTATCAGGATGAAATTTCATGCACCACTCTTCCTCCCATATGCCAAGCTTGTTGAGGTCTTCTTGGAGTGTTGCTACGTCACTGTTATTGGAGATAGTGATATAAGCTATGGTATCATCAGCAAAAACCATGACTGTAGACGATAGTCTTGATTGGAGGTAATTTATGTAGTAGATAAATAGACTGGGTCCCACTACAGATCCTTGTGAAACGCCAGAGTCGACGTTTACCTCATCTGATGAGGTGCCATCAATTACTACAGACTGTTTCCTATCATTCAACCAGTTCTTAATCCAATTGGTGGTTCTGCTCTCTATACCATAGTGTGTCAGTTTATGGATAAGTAGGCTGTGGTTTACTTTATCAAATACTTTGGCAAAGTCCATAATCAAGATGTCTGTTTGCTTCCCGTCTTGAATATTTTTTGATACGTCGTCTACGAATTCTAGGGGTTGTATTTCTCATGAGCGTTTTCGTCTAAATCCATGTTGTAGTGGGTATAGGATGTTTTTATTTTCTCCATGGTTCATGATGTTACTGGCAATGATGTGCTCCATGATCTTGCAGCATATAGATGTAAGGGATATTGGCCAGTAGTTTTCTGCTTTAGGTTTTGGGCCCTTCTTGTAGACAGGTGATACGTTGGCTGTACGCCAGTCGTCTGGTATGTTTCCGGTTAGCAATGATTTTTGGAAGGTAAGTTGTAATAGTGGTGCGACTTCAGTGGCAAGTTCTTTTAGTATCCGTGGTGATAGGTTGTCTGGTCCTGGTGCCTTGTATGGATTGAGTTGTTTAAGTAACTTGAGTATTCCATTTACTGTGATGATAAAGGGTTTCATCTTTGATTGTACTTTTGCTCTGGGGTCCATACGATTAGAGCCATCAAATTCTTCCTCAGTGAAAGTTTTTTTTTCAGAAAAAGTTGATTAGAACTGCTTGTTTAGGATGTTTGACTTTGATTTGGGGTCAGTATATAGTTTCTGTCTTAAGTGATGTTATTCCTACGTTATCTTTCGCTTGTGCTTTATGCGTGTCCAAAACTTTTTCATTCCTGATCTAGGTTCATCCTCGTTTGGAGTGACAATGTTTTCTATGTACCGCCAGTATGCTTGCCTTTGTATCTTCTGAGTATGATGTTTCAGTTTGCGGTATTTTTCTTTTGTCTCGTGATCTCCTATTTTCTTTTTCTTCTTGTACAGTCGGTGTAATCTCTTTAGGTTTTTCTTGATTTCGCTGTTTATCCATGTTTTTTTTTTATCCTTTTCTTTCACTTGCTTTTGTGGTATGTGTTCATTTATAGCTTTTACAATGGTTTGTTTGAATAAACTCCACATATCATTTGTAGTACAGTTGGGGTCATTGTACATCTGTTGTATTTGATCAAATATACCTAGAATATCAGTTTTCATGCCTTCCCAGTTGGCTTTATTATACAATGGAATCTGGCGAGGCTGATGGTATCTAACTGGTCTAAAGTCAAGTTCTGTATATGCAATGTCATGGTCTGAGATTCCTGGTATCGTTTCTGTTGTGATGGCTTTTCCAGGTCGATTTGTTAGTATTACATCCAGTGTGTTTTCTAGTCGTGTTGGTTCTTGGACTATCTGGGTGAGTGCGTTGTTAAGTATGTCCATGAAGAAGTTGTGAAGTCCTACTTATTGAGAATTTGGTTTCAATGTGTTGGTTTTCCAGTCCCATCCTGGGAGATTCATATCACCTCCAACTATAACAGTTGCATTTTCAATTCCACATGCTCTAGATAGTGAAATTTCGAGTTGTTTCAAGCTTTCTTCGTCTGATATATTTCGACGGTAGTAGGCGCCTATGTAGATGTTTCCAGTTCCTTTGAGGTTGATTTTGGCCCATACTATTTCGCAATTGGTGTCTAATTCCGGTACTAGTTCACTGTTGAGTTCGTTTTTGATGGCAAGAAGAACTCCACCGCCATTTTTTTTGTTTCTATCTTTCCTGTGTATGACATATCCAGAAGGACAGATCTCTGGGTTTTTGATGTCATTATCTAACCATGTTTCCGAGCCAATAATGCTATCTGGTCTAGTGCTGTCGATAAGATTTTATAGTCTACATAATTTTGACTTGATTGATTGCAAGTTTATATTCAAGATCTTCAGTGGTTGATTACACTTGTGAGGGCTTTTGTTTCTGGTAGGTGTTGATGTGTGTACTGATTTGATCGTACATGTAGGTTTCTGGTCTGGACTATGTGGTGGTATGTCGGAGATATTAGTACTTGAAATGCTGGATGTTTCAATGTTATAGTCATGTAAGATGGTACTATAATTTGGATTATTGCATATGACGCAGTTCCAGCTGATGTTTAAGTCTGAATCACCAAGTTGGTTATACAAAAGGGTAAGTCTGAATCACCCAGTTGGTTATACAAAAGGGTATGTACATCTTGGCAGCTGGCATGATACCATTGATCACATGTTTCGCAAATTATACCTCGATCTTCCCAGTCGACTATTTTATCGCATGTTCCGCAGTTGTACTCTCTTTCTGGTCCTGGGTTTAGCTGGACATCGTTTGCATTAGTGATGGTTAGAAGTGCTAGATATAAAACAGATGTGTTATACGATTGCTCCTTGCTCAATATACTTGATATTCTGAGTTTCCTTATTAGTAATGCTTGGATAATTAGCGTTTAATTATCTACACATGGTTTAGAACTTATGAAGGTGAAGTTTGTAATTGTTGATCTTTTGACCTTTAACCTGGATGGCTTGAGGGAGTAGATAGTGGCAAACAATAACACTGTGGTTGCTGTAATGAAACGTTTCATGGTGGTGAAAGTTTTGTCTGTTGGTGTGCCTAGACTATTTTGAGTATTTATGAAGAGTAAGAATATAGCTGTACTAATACAATACCAATACATAACAATAGCAAGTACAGAATGATAAGATCAAACTCACCTAAACTCTGTCTGCGACTTGGTGTAGGTCTAAAACAGCTTTTGTAGTTCTTCTTCCTCTACTCGGAGTTGGACTATGTCAGATTCGTCGATGATGTTATAGCATTCACTGTAGGTGTCTAATAAAATATGCTTTGTGATGGCAAGGCTTAGCAGTTGGTCTGGATGTACTCAGTCTCTTTGATTGATCGAGATGTTTATGGACTTTTGATACTTCCCAGGTTAGAGTTTCCTTGCTCTAAAGTAGTATTTGCTCACTCGGATAGTTGTTTTTGAAATTCTGCTGTTGAGTGCGAGTATTTTCGAATTCAGTTGTTTTATCTGTTCAGTAGCTTTGAAGTCATCTGCCTTGAAACGTTCAGAATGTTTGTGTCCTTTGGGTTTGTTGTACTTAACGATGGACAGTATTGGGCAGTCGATGAATTTTATTTCAGCTCCAGGATATTTTTGGATGATTGTGATTGCTCTTTCGAATTGCTCCACTATTTCTTTCACAGTTTTGTCACTGATGTGGCTAAGTTTGATGTATCTTCCTGATTTTGTGGTTATGTCGCATGTACCTGACCAGAGATATATAATGATGTTGCAATATTTGTTGATGACCTTATCTATACGTTCTTCTATTAGGTCCACCAGTTTATGGGTTTTTGCACCAGTGATGCACCAAAGTTCTGTTGGAAATTCATTTTGGAGACCGGCATTTCGTAGGGTGTAACCTTTACTGTCAAGACACTAAGATTGGTGTTTTATATCTGAAACCAGTAGGGATATATGGTTGTTCAGCGATCTACTTCCTCAGTTTCTCCTTCATTAACATTTGGAGTGATGATTTACTTCATTGAATCAAACGGAAGTTTCGATGTTTTGTTGTCAATGTAAACTTCCCGCCGTTGGATCTCAACTGTCAGTTAATTATCACATAGAAAAGGTAAAATTTGGGTAATGAAGTAAAATTAATCAAAAGGGGGATGAATGAGGATGATATTCAACAATTTTGGTAAGTAGTAATCGAATATGATGGGAGGATATGATCGTTTTTTGCAAATATACTCAGCTGTGATTTAGAAAACGTCCATTTTCTTGGGCATGCGCACTAAGCGTTTAGAGATAGCGAAGGAATAAGAGCAAGATGTTGAATCCTTGTGTTGGAGTGTTTCTTAGTCCTACAATATAAGACTCCGATAGGCGCGATGTTTACTTTACATGTTTTAATTTTATTTTTCCTTTTTATTATTTTTTGTTATTTACTATTTACTGTTTTCTATTTATTTTTTTATTTCTGATGGCTGAGCCTCGGAGTCTTATGTAGGAAGCCATTATTCCCGTAGCATTTTTGAAAATCCAAGAAACACCCGTTACTGCGGTATATGAGTAAAATCTATGATGATATTTATAGTATGAAAATGTAACTTACTTTGATTTTGTGTGTCAATTAACGGTCCAATTAATTTAAATTAGGTAGCAGGTGAGAATCGTGGCGTGTTCCGGAGAAGTGTTAGGTCACGTGAATGTTTAAATGTGGAGGTTTGTATACATTACGGATTGTGAAAAGAAACGATCTTCAAATGGCAAAAATGATGAATATCGAACTGTGGTTTCTTTGTTCGTTGCATTTATTGTATGTCCAATTGAGGCTGTATAACTTTGAAAAAGGCACGGAATAAACAAAACGTTATGCGTGTATGTAGCGGGCGAGGTAATCCTCATCCACTACGCAGAGTTTACAAATCTTCAGAAAGGAATTTTTCAATGTCAAATTTACATCTCTCGTGGCATTTGTATTTGGACGAACACACACTACAGCACGAACAAGCCGAGCAAGTGCAGCGGGGACCATCACAACCTTCGCAATGATTTGTATCAAGTTTTTCAACTTCACCAACAGACAATAGGCTGATAATTTTTTCGAATTCATTTGTTATCTTTGTTTTTAACTATACTAGCCATATCTTTTCCCGTTGTTTTCAGAGATAGAGTGAAGTGGTCATATAAAATTAGACTAAATCCATTTCTGCCGTCCCGAGCACATCGACCGGCTTCTTGCCAATAGCTCAATACCGATTTATGGCAGCCAACATGAACTATAAGATCTACATCTCTTATGTCAAGTCCCATTCCCAAAGCGACAGTTGCTACCAAACAACGTATAGTACTATTGCTGCTTTTAAATTCGGATAGAATCCTTTCCTTTGAATCGTGATACGTGCTCTTATGAAACATTTCAACAAGGATATTTTGTGGATGTTTGATGTCATGCAAGTTTCAGATACCCTGTCGATGGACCTGCAGTAGACTATTGTTTTCTTGGAATATTGACCGTTCTTCTTTATATGATCTATGAGCCATTTCAAGGCCACTTCATAGTCGGTACTTTCTTTTTTGCGTACTTCAATAAAAATATTAGGCCTGTTTGGAGATTTGAAAATAATATCGGTGTCGTCATCAGCAAGTTGCAAATGTTCCATAATATCATCCCCTACTTTCTTGGTCGAAGTTGCATTAAGTGTCATAATGGGGACACTAAAAATAACTCCGGAGTTCATGAAAATGTTGATAATCGGAACTAAAATCCTCTCCCCACTCGGATATACAGTGGGCTTCGTCAATGACAATTAACCGAGTTTTGCTTTGCCATGTCTCATTCATGAATTTGTTTTTCCAGTATGGTTTTAAAACCGACTCTGGTGATGAGAATACAAAATGCTAATCTCCCCGAGTTATACCTACAAAAAAGACAAAGAATAACAGTTTGTACGCTCATAAATGCGATGTACCCTTTAATAAATAATACATTCGTAATGGCAGATCTAACTTTCCGAAAGGGGGGGGGAATTATTAAAAAAAAAGGCGAAAGTTTGGCCAAAAGTTCTAATATTTTTTAAATTTTGCATCATAAAAGGGGGGGGGTTGCCCCCTTGGATTCGCCACTGAACCATATAATTTTGTATACATTGTATACATTGTGGAAATCAGCCCAAAATATGAAGTGTGTATACAATATTAAGTCCTACATTATACTAGATTTGTCTACAGTGCATTTAAGAGGGGCGTAATATTCTCCCTTCCGCCAATCTTATTTTTATCATTTCCCTTCTCTACCTACTCCCCTCTCTGCCATTTCCCCGGCGTACTTCCTCTCCTTTCCCCCTCTTTTCGTCGGCCTCACTCCTTTCTCCCACCCTCTTCTTAATTCAGTTGCTGACGTTCTTACGCGTCTACAAGCTTTGAAAGCAAATATTTTAAAACAAAATTCTTCAACCGAAGTTATATTTTTAAAATGTCCTATTTATTCAATGGTTCATGCAAACGATAGTGACTCGTTTAGTTCCGAAGACGAACAACTACATGAAAAACTTGAAATTCTTAATCGGGACATTTCACATTTGAATGCTACAACTGTGCCAAATTTTTCAATGGATCTTCTGAAAAACACCAAAAGAAAGCAAGGTCGTCGATCCAATTATATTCACAAGTTTCAGGATCTATACAAAGATGGTGTTCATCCAATCGATATTCTGGCGGAACTGTGGCTTAGAAAAATCCAGAAATTGTATGCAACATTTGCTTTTGAATTATTTAACTTATTTTATATGGGTGGATGAGGATTGCCTCGCTCGCCCAAACGTCTCGCCAGATTACTGTTTGAAAAATCAAATGCTTTCATGTTGAAAATCCAATCGACATTCTAGTGGAACTGTGTCTTCGAAAAATTACGAAAATTGTATGCAAACATTTGCTTATAAGGGTGGATGAGGATTGCCTCGCTCGCCCAAGCGTCTCGCCAGATTACTGTTTGAAAAATCAAATGCTTTCGTTTTGAATATCCAATCGACATTCTAGTGGAACTGTGTCTTCGAAAAATTAAGACAATTGTATGCAACTGAACATTTGCTTATAAGGGTGGATGAGGATTGCCTCGCTCGCCCCTGTTTCTGTCTTGGAAAATAACGGTTTGCATAGAGCATATTAATATTATTAAGAACCCGTTATAGATATTTAGATATCATGACACTAGAACATGCGTTATTTGCTGAATGGGGTTCACCTACGCCCTTTCCCGAAAGGTGGTGCATGTGTTCTATCAGTTATTCGATTCCAAGATGGCGGACGACGATCAGCTGTGTCAGTGCAGAAGCTCAACAAATTTCTACTGCGCCGAAATGTATCGACAAACGGTCGAAAAACTGACTTGATTGAAAGGTACATATTACACCGAAAACCCAAGCATACGATCTATGTTCGTTTCTTCTCAATATTATTGTATTTGTTGAATGTCCAAGTTGCCCCGACTGAAAATAACACGTCATATCTGATTATATATTATCATAAAATTATGATGAGGTATCCGTTTGAATGGATTCAGAGACAAGTCCATGGGAATTTGTCATATTTAATGCTACCCATTATAATTGAAAAAAAAAGATTTTGAAGTTAACTGCATTTATAAAAATATATGAGATCCATATATCCATATTTAGGAATAAATTCATTTTTATTAAAAAACTGACCCAACTTTTTCCACACTTTTTCTTTTTAATAAACATTCAAAAACAACACACTGGAAACATCATATACATGTTATCATTCAGAATGTGAAAAAACAGCATATTTTCAATGGAAAAAAATATGGAGCTTTCAATAGGGGTATTACTCTATTTTTTTCAACTGGTTGGGCGTGGCTTAATACGGGTTGACTGATTACAGGAAAGTCCATGTATTTAGGAGGGTCAGGTTACCTGATCAATTACATTTATACAGCTATATACCCTTGTGTGTTCTATTCCTTTTGTATGAATTGATTTCGGTGACACTGCTGAATACAGTTCAATAATGTCAATAACGGGAACTACCCTGTACATACACAAAATAAAATTGAATGCCCTCATGTAAATTTAAAGGTCAACTCCGCCCGACCAGTTAAATAAAATAGAGTAATACCCTCATGTTTTTTTTATGAAAATTACACTAAAATGTAACATTTAAATAAAAAGAACATTGTCAGTAATTATTTTCACAATTTTTAATGTTGTTTTTT
>MJUT01001831.1:124867-148450 GCA_002080005.1 Gigantidas platifrons | reverse complement strand
ATGCATATTCTATGCCGTGAGCCAGGAATATAGTTGTTAGTAATAAGTAATAAGCGATTTCCAGTTCTGTGAGCCGCGCAATGGTTTTGCCAGAGGGTATAAATACAGCGTCGATTTGACGTTTTGGCATCTCGAATCTGACTGTCGTCAAGGACGCAACACATCGATAAACCATTTAACTGAGTCTATAGCTAATTTACAAGGTACAAGATGCATTTTGATACAGAGTTAACGGTTTTCTGAGCCAAACATATTAATAACTCCATTATGTACATATTAATTCACATTTTTAAATGAGAAAACTTGAGTTAAAAGTCGATACCAGGGAGCTGATATTCTTATAAATATTTACCATTATAGTAGCAAGAGGGCGCCATTTTTATCTTGCTAACTAGGAACCAGTTCAATGTTTACTACAAATTTCCAGCCTTTGTTGAGAGTTTCGTTATTGAATATGAATTTAAGATACGATATATTCCACCGCTTTAACAACCTTATACAGAATTGTATTATATAGCAGCCATTATGTCCTTAACATTAAAGCGAGAACAATGTTAAATTACAATCTATCTAGTAGGGGTTCAGAAGGCCAGCATCTATCAGGGTTATTATTTGTGTATTAAGTATAGTTATTGAATTAGTTATTGGATTGAATTATATAAATGGAATGCAGAATCTGGACATAAATATATTTTCATGTATACGCTTGATTGTATATACTGCTGGAACTGGACAACTACACAACAAAAGAAGACCACAGAGGAACACCTTATAAACTTATCACACGATAAAAAATACACTTAGACTACGCTACCCCGTCGATAACAAACTGGTGGCAGCGATGGGATGTCATAGTCCAAAATGACATCCAGGATACGGACCAGACGTATTTTAAAAATTATTTTTTATACTTTGGATTCGGGAGATACTTGCACACTGTATGGTATAATAATACATCATAATTACAAAGCAACACCCATCTACAAAGGAACTTAATGTGGTGGAAATTTTTAACTTTATCATCATACTATTCAGGTTACGAGAAATGTCAGAACCACCAGATAACGAGGTCAGATTTAGAATGGAGGAACGTGAAGGGGACACACGACACGAGAATGATAATAACTATGAAGACGCTAATGAAACGATAGAAGAACCAAGACAAGACATACATGGACATGGAGAAGGGGATATGAGAGACAGAATGGGAGGAGTAAATGGTCAAGGAATGTTTAGAGCACCAAATGAGAGAGGTCATGACGATCACAGATACAAAATGTCCATTAAACCAGAACCTTATGACGGAGGAGAGGACTGGGAGGAATATATTTCTCATTTTGAGATATGCGCAGAATTAGGGAAATGGCGCGAAACTGACAAAGTTCTAGCATTAGCAGCAGCATTGAGGGGCCCTGCAAGGACGTTTTACATTAGCTTAGGACCAGGAGAGAAACGCAACTATGCAGCTTTAGTACAAAGATTAGGATTAAGATTTGGGAGTACTAGACAACAAAACAGATGGCTTTCTAGGCTTGAAATGAGAAAAAGGAAACCAGGAGAGTCCGTTGCAGCACTTGCTGATGATTTGAGACAAATGTCACAGAGAGCTTACGTAGACCTGGACGCTAGAGCACAAGAGGTGCTAGCACTTAATCAACTATATAAAAGCGTAACACCAGAAGTTAAATACCAATGCACCAATCAAGGATGCGTGACAGTAGCCGAAGCAGTAGAAGTAATAGAGCGATATGAGGCTATCATTGGGGACTGCTCAGAAAGAAAGAAACAGAATGTAAGGATGACAACAGGGTACAGTGGAACTGAAGATCATCACTAAGACCATTGTAATGGACAAATACAGAACACATTACATGGATTAACAAGGAGGATATCACAATTAGAAACCAGTAGGACACCACCTATCCACAACAATATACAAAACACCAGGAGCTGGCAAGGGAGGAACAGAAACAATGGTAGTATGAGAAAAACTATAACATGTTTTATATGCGATAGCCCAGATCACATATGCAGGAATTGTCCATTTTTTCTTAAATATAAACAAGAAACTGGAAAACAAGAAAATCAAAATAGACCGAACACACATAACAGGGACAACACTTCAATGACTTCTACCAGGACCCAGGGAAACTTCCGATCCCCATTGACTCACTAAACCTGCAGTCAATGGGCGTTTTAAGGTCACCAAGTTTTAGGATAGGACAAATAGGAAACACATGTGGGAAATGGGATAATGGATTTTATACAGAAGGATATATACACAATTTACCATTACAAATTGTGATAGACAATGGCTCTACATGCTCTATACTAAACCATAGGATATATTTAAAACTTTTGGACACTACCAAGGACAAAATAATACTTCAACCTAGTCCTTGCAAGCTTTTTGATGTTAATGGAAATCCCTTACAGTTACATGGATGCTTCAGCCAAACATTGACTCTTGGAGAGGGGAGTTATGAATTAGATTTTCTAGTATGCAACATCTACCAGGATGCTATACTTGGACAGGATTTCCTTTTGGAACACATAGACAAAATTGATTATAGGAAACAAATTTTATCAACCAAGCATTCTGACATTCAATGCTGGGTAGGCGGTGAAGCCGAGATGGTATGTAGAGTACGTTCAAAACAGACAGTCATAATACCTGGCAAATCCAGAGCGACCATCTCAGTAAATCTAGAAAATGGGGAACACTTAGCAAATTTAGGATTGGTGGATCATGTTACAAAGCTGAAGAACCCAGGAATTATTATGACAAGAGGAGTACTTGAACCACACAAACCAGACATTCAAGTTCAAATAACAAATTTTATGGATGAGCCAGTAACCATATATACAAACGAACAGATTGGAACTTGCGAGTCATACTATGAACGAGAGGCGCCACATATTGGTACATGTCAAAATATACAGTTGGGAAGTGGGGAGCTTTTATCCAAAACTTTACCTAGTCATTTGCAGGATTTATTTGAGAGAAGCATTGTTCACCTACCATCAAATGATCAAGAAAAACTATAAGAACTCCTTATTAAGTATCAAGATGTATTTGCAAGGTCAGAGTTCAACATAGGATAAACACTGGTACAGCTAAACCAATACGACAAGCACCAAGGAGATTACCACTTGGTAAACGAGAGATTGAGAAGGCAGAAATAGACAAAATAGACAAAATGTTGGACAGGAGAGTAATAGAACCATCAAAGAGTCCATGGTCATCTCCAGTTGTACTCGTCAAGAAGAAAGATGGATCCACACGCTTGTGTTGATTATCGAGCACTTAACCAAGTCATGATCAAGGATGCATATCCATTACCACGAGTAGACGAATGTTTAGACTCACTTGCTGGAGGGAAATGGTTTGGATGCTTAGACTTAAATCAAGGATTTTTCCAAGTAGGACTACACCCGGATGATAGGGAGAAGACGCATTTTCAACAAGTCAAGGTTTATTTCAATTCGAGTAAATCCTTTTGGATTAGCTAACAGTCCTTCCACATTCGAGAGACTAATGGAGGACGTTTTAAGACGACTTCAGTGGGAGGAATGCCTACTTTATATGGACGATATCATAGTACCAGGATCTTCAGTTGAAGAGAGCTTATTTAGGCTGGAACACATATTTATTCGACTGAGGGAGGCAAATTTAAAGCTGAAACCTTCAAAATGTATTTTGTTTCAGAAAAGTGTAAAATTTTTAGGACACGTAGTATCAGAAGAGGGAATACACACAGATCCAGATAAGATAGAAGCTGTACAAAACTGGCCTACTCCCAGGAGCGTAAAGGAAATTAAAAGTTTTCTTGGCTTATGTTCCTACTACAGGAAGTTTGTGAAAGGATTTGCAGATATTGCTAGGCCACTGCACAAAGCATGCCAAAAGGGAATTAAATTTACATGGACAGAAACATGTCAGGACGCCTTTGAGAAACTGAAAAAGTTAATGATAACACCTCCAATACTTATTTATCCAGTACCTGGAAAACGCTTTATCTTGGACACAGATGCAAGTGATAAAGCGGTAGGAGCTGTTCTTTCTCAGCAAATTGACGACAAGGAACATGTCATAGCATACATGATCAAGGCTCTTAATAAGCACGAAACATCATATTGTACTACTAGGAAGGAACTATTTGCAGTTATAACAGCACTTAAAAATTTTCACTCTTACATTTATGGACAGAATGTATTACTTCGCACAGACAATGCAGCTGTCAGCTGGATGAGAAACCTCAAAAACCCTACAGGACAAGTGGCAAGATGGTTACAAGAACTAGGTACATATGACCTACAAATTGAGCACAGAGCGGGGAGGAAACACTCAAATGCGGATGCCCTCTCTAGAAACCCATGCGCTTCATGTAAACGACAGCAGGGACTTCAGGAATTAACAGAGGAGGTCGAAAAGGAGAACACTGCCATATGCGAACAAATGAAAGAAAAAGACCAAGTCATATTAACAAACATAGCCAATCACCAACAGGAGGATGAAATATCACAGGAAAAACAGCAGCTTCCTGTTGAATGCCAACACAAAGTGGAATCAAAGGAGAATAAAGAAGCACAGTTAACAGAATCCGTAAGAGCTATCACCAGGAGAAAACAGGAAACACAGTCTATAAATGGTTATGCTGGCAAGTTTATCCTCTGGCACTGTTGCTTTATAGTTTTCCAGATAAAGCTGATACATCTTGGGTACATTTAACTCGGCTCCTAAATATTTTCTGTTTGATGATTTTCTGGTGTAATGTCCTTCTACCGCTGGAAATGACTCTATATGATTTCTGACCATTTTAAGGACCTCTTCTTTAGTTTTATTGTGAGGTTTGTGCTTCCCACGTTTGTCTTCGCCAGTAAAAACTCCACCTGATTGGTTTTTCATTGTATTGTCAATATAAGCGTCACCCACATCCAAGGTTTGTTTAAAAAACTTCTTGCAAACAACTGTCTTGGTACCATCTATGTCAAAGAAATATGAGCGATGGATATCTCTTTTCCTCTTTTGTCCTGTTTCCTTGTCAGGTTCTATATATTTTCTGGTCTGCTTTTCATCTATTCTTGAAATTATAAAATCTTTCTTCCGTTCATATGTATCGAGTGACCAAAATAGCTCAAATAATTTCTGTCTGTTTTGTTCTGATATGTTCTCACTACATTTGAATTTGCAGCTGCTGCAGTTCACAGACTTTACCATTTTTCCAGGTACGATTTTTCCTCTTTGGGAAACATACTCTTTCCCTGACCTTCTCAGCTTTTTGCGGGTGTTCTTTTTCCACTCATCTGGGGTAGCTTTTCTTTTCCTAAATAACTTCTTTTTAGGGGGTGTCATAAATGTATGAGATTTTCTAGGTGGTGTCCCTCTAGGTCTTCCCACATTTTTCTTTGCTTTAGCAGGAGTTATTGTTTGTGTTTCTGTAGATGGGATTTCATTGCAGCCATTCTCAGCATAGACATAATGTTGGTGTTGTTCTTCAACTATCTTTGCTGGTTGGTAGGTTACATTTGTTCCTATCTGTACACATGCGTCATAATGAGAGGGCATTGAATCATCTTCTGATGTTAAGTAACATAGGTATATTGGTGTTGATTGTTCAGCTTCACATAATGTTGGTGATATATCTACAACTGGTCTCTGTGTAAGACTAGTAAATATTTTGATTCTCTTCTTACTCCAGGTTGAAAGTGCCAGTGGTAAAAGATCTGCTGCTCTATTTGTCCATCTTCCATTACCTTTGAGTTCTTCAACTTCAGTTGGAAAATCTATCCAATTTATATCGTCTTCAAAGGATTCGTTGATGTCGTCAGTAGAAAAAAAATGACATATTCATGCGCATGATCTATTATATGTCCACACAATATCTGTCGTAATTCATTTTCATCTTTGATGTAGGGTACATGTAGAAGTGCTGCTTTAAAAAAAGCAATTTCCATCTGGCGGTACTTCTTTCCGAGCAAGTGCATTTGCATGAAGCAAGTTATCTAGCTTTTCTTCATAGTTTTGTCGTTCTATCTGTAGAATGTCTGCCTCTTGTTCACTGATTTCTTTAACTGAACATAATATTCTAGCTTCAGTTCACATTCTGACATCAGTAACATTTGACACAGCAGGTGAAATATTACTTGAACTACTATCTTGTGGTGTTGGAAAGTTCAAAGTATTTAGGATGTCTTCATGGACATTGACACTTTCAGTTACAACAGTTTCTCTGCTGATTGATTTGTGTATTTCAAGAGTCATCTGCGGACAGTGTTTCATTGGAGGTGTCTTTTTTTTTTTTCTTTTTTCTTTTTTGTGTTAAGGAGTCTTCCTTAATGGACTTATTTTTCTTCCCTCCAAGCTTTGGTAGTTCTTTCTTCCATTTCTTAGTACGTATTTTCCTCCTTCTGTACTTACCAAAATATTTCTTTTTAGCAATCTTGTTCTTTCTTCTTCACAAATAAATTCCATCCTTTAGAAATTGTTTATAACATTTAATAGAACATTTTACACTTTAGTTACTATGTTTCAGCTGAAATGTGAACTTTTATTTACACAAGCCTACATGACTCCAGAGCATATCAGAATTTATGTGTTTTTTGACATTGCATGCCTTGATTATATTCCACAGCTGCAACCATTTATATGTAGTTATAGTGGATGAAGCAAGCTAAAAATAGATTAAAAATTTATCTGTCACAGAGCCACAAACAATTATCCTCATATACTATGTTATGGCACATTCTTATTATAATTAGATACAGATATTATGTTTTCCACAATGCATTATCATTAGATACTAGGTTATGGCACACAAAACTTTCTATCATTATTTTGAAATATATTTTTTTCAAAAACAGATTATCTCCTGGTAATTGATTGATGCATACTGCATACAAATTTAATATTTTTCTTTAAAATTGCACAATGTATTTAAGATATGTGTTTGTTGCCTTCCTCTCATTGATCTTAATTAGCTATTTGATTGATACTTTTGCAATTAAAAACCATTCTGGTGCATCATTGTTCTATAATTTTGTGGGATAATAATGCTTGCTATAACAAGCATGCTAAAAGGAAAATCCTAATTTCAGAAAAATATTGTTACTTGGTTGTGGCAATAACCCATCGATATGATTAGTTAATGCATTGATTCAAAAAAGTTTTGCAACAGAATTTAATCATTGCATTAACTAATCATGTAATTATGGCTAAGCTTATAATGAGTTTAACCACAAGTTCAACAACGAACCCCTGTAAAATATCCGGAGAGTTGAGATGTAGAAGAAAATTGTTGATTTTAAAGTTTTTAAACATCTAGGCCACTAACTATAAATATTGGTTGATAAAACAACACTAATGCTAAATCTACACAAAAAAATACATTATCATTGACACGAGTGTTTAGTTATTATTCTAATAAATACTACGTCAAAGGTTATAACTTTATTTGGTATTGATGTTTCAACCTGAAATACATGAATAAGAAATATCATGAGTATTGTTGAAGAACAATGACCATACTGTTGAGAACTGAATTGACTATTGAAATTAAACAAAAACATAATGTCAGTATTCTTTCAAACTTACAAAATCACGGGAAATATGCCATATCAAGTCTAACTAGATTTAATAGTTTGGTTTTCCGTGGACAGCCACGCCCAAAACCAATCAACAGAGGAGCTCTATAAACCGGGAAAGGAAACCAATTGTTTCAGCTACATAAGTAATATATGCATAATATCGGGAAAATTCCGTCATAAAATCCGATTAATTATGGATTGCCTGCAGTATTGGCATTCTCCAAATGAAAGACAAACGATTTGTAATTGGTTTATTTTTCACGGCTTGAAGTGCTTTTCTTTTACTTGAAACTCAACAAAGTTGTTTAACATTTGAAAATTTGAAAAGCAAGGCTGCATCAAACCCCGTTTCAACTGCTCTGGTGTGAAATTAAAAAAAAATAGCCAGTGCTCCTTTAATTGCAGTAAACATTCCTTCAGCAGTTTCATGCTTTCCGTAGTACCGTTGCAATACTATCTATACACGTAGAACATAATGGTATAATGTCATCACCTCCTGTGGAAAGTCCGTCAAGTGTTTAACTCGTAAATATACTAGTAAACTGAGAATGGGTTTCCTTTTTTTGCCACTCATTTCATATAATGCTTTACCGATAACCCTTTCTCCAATGGAAGGAAGTAATTTTCCTTTGTAGTTGTTCTCAACACTGGCAGAAACAAGTCGGCAATCTTTAACCTGTGGGACCAATATACACGAAATGCAATAACCACCAAAAAAGACTTTAACAACTGTGTAGTTTTTGGAACAGTCCAACGCTAGACTGATAAATTAGTGACACTAATGTGGATTTTATGAGATATTATGTATTTTCTCTAAATATACAAAGATAATTTGTTTATTGTGTCTATTATATGTCTTAAATTATTTAAACTCTGTATTTGTCTTTACTTCCATAAACGTTATGAACTAGCTGATATTACACTGAATATTGAAACACATTTTGTAGAAATATTTGCATCTACAAATAACATCGGGCATGTCGCCCCCATACGGACACATTATCCGGATTCCAAGCCAACAAGTCATTGCTCTTTCTCCTTACTATTGCGTGCTTAGCGGAGAAGTAACAAATACTAATTTTATAATCTTTGGTTTGGTTTTATCCCATCGGGGCTCAAACCCACAATCTACCGCAATCGAGTGGAGCACGCTAACCATTAAAACCACCGATGTGGCTAACATTTCAATTAAAGATACACAAAATTTGAAAGATATGATGTAATCACGTTCTGTCGGATCTTTTGTGGTTTTTTTTTAATGAAAACATATACATAAACATGAGGGCAAAATAGTTCCCTTTCAAATTATATGCATGCAAAACGAGGCTAAGTGTGCAAGCAGTTACAGCAACAAATTGATAATATGGCTACTAATACTGATAATTCTACTGTAAATAAAAGTAAATCTGCCTTGCATGGTTGTGTGCCATTGTGTACATCTGATTCAAGATATAATCCTGAATTACATTTTCATCATAACCCCAAAAACCCTGAACTGAAGAGACAATGGCTCATCAAAATCAGACGAGATGAAGGACCACTATTTAATGTAAGAATTTTTCACTTTCAATATTTCTGTAGTTTTCAAATGAAATCAACTGTTTCTCTAATCAGATCAAACCAAAACCAAACCTTTCTCTTTTTTCATTCTCCCAAAATCTACCGTAAATGTTTTTATAAGTATTAATATATATCATAAATTAATCCTATTTAATAATGTACTTCCAATAGGCGTACACTTTCAAGTATTCCCCATGATACCTAACGTAACTTTAAATTCTATTTATATTGCAGATTACAAGTTCAACAGTTGTTTGCTCCAAACATTTTAAATCAGAGGACTACAAAGGGTGGAATCCTGTTCGAAAAAGACTAAATCCAGAAGCTATTCCTACCAATTTCAACTGGCAACAACCAAAAACACCAAGACGAAGTCTTCAAAGAAAAGTGATGACTTCAGTGCCACAGACTTCAACAGTTAGGATTGATGAAGATGAAGAAGGTCCAAAATTGGACCAAGTTTCTTTGGACAGTGATATAAAGGAGAGTAATGCTTTACTGGATGACAAAGATGCAGTAATCAAGGATTTGGAAGAAAAACTGAAATAAAAAAGTGACGAATGTGAATACTTGTCTCAGCAGTTGAAATTGGAAAAGTTCGGAATCTACAGATTTTCCCGTGATAATACAATGATAAATTTTTATACCGGATTTCAAACATACGATACTTTTCTGGCTTTTTACAGATGTAAAACAGCTTAAAATATGTAGAGTGCATATTACCAAAGTAGCGTAGTAATCAGTCTGGCTGGGAGAAAACGAAATATGCTGTAAATAGACGAGCTGCTTATGGTTTTGTGTCGTTTGCATATGGGGTCACTAGAACAGGACTTAAGCATTCGTTTTAACTGCTCTGTTCCAACGGTAAGCAGGGAAATAGTAACTTGGGCGAATTTCCTGTATTTTGTACTTGGAACTATTCCAATTTGGCCAACGAAGACACAAATTCAAGATCTTAAGCCAGAGTGTTTCAACATATCCAATTACCAGAGTTATTATTGACCGCACAGAGATCAAGACGCAACAACCATCTTCACTTGTTCTAAATTCACAACTGCATTCAAATTATAAAGGAATGAATACCTTCAAATGTATCATGGGAATAGCTTCACATGGTGTTGTTACCTTTGTTGCATCTTTGTACACAGGGTGTATATCTGATGTTGAAATAACTAAGCTGTCGTGCCTTCTTGATCTGCTAGAAGCAGGTGATGATGTAATGGCGGATAAAGGATTTACATTGAGAAAAATATTATCAGAAAGAGATGTGACACTAGACATTCCCTTTTTCTGAGTTCTAAACGCCGTTTTTCATGAAGTGAGATTCGTGAAACAGAGCAAATTGCAAGACTAAGAATACATGTGGAAAGAATGAATAAACGAGTGTCCTTGGCTGGATCTATTAATCAGTTGTGGACTGTTGCTTGTCTTCTAGCCAATTTCAAGGGACCACTGGTTCAGCCATGGTCAACACAACAGAGTCAAGATATGTAGATGACATATCTAAAATAAAAGTCATCTACCTTATTTTTTGTTTCTTGCCATACTTCATCATCAAATATATACTTTCCAAGTGGTCTCCAGTTTCTCACCAAACGTAGAAGTCGCACCATTTCATACCTGTTACAGCCATTTGTCATAATTTGATAGATAATTGTCATTACATTTCAATTTCATCTGACCATCAGCATTCTTTTTCAAGCATTTCACTTCATGTATGTTTTGTACAATTGGACATTTGATTTCTAAATGTTCGAATGGAGGATTTGTACACCTTTCTGTCTGGACCTGCTGCAATCCATGGTGACCACAAATGTACAACACCACAGGGGTAAAGGTTTACTTTGTTTTGCAATTTTGTGGCATATGCTTTCCCTGTTATTGGTTCGCAAATGTGACCTCTGCGCATAGCAGCTGTCATACATCTTCTTGTCTTCTTTAGCCTAGTTGCCAGTGCATCAGGGTCCTTCCTCCTTTTACAAATTTCTCCCATATGAGAAGCTGTTATTCTGTGCCGTCTTACTCTATACCATAAAGGTGTAAGACTTTGTAATCTTGTTTGCTCTTCCAATGTCTTTCTTTCTGTTAGTTGTAATTTAAGACCTTCAAACTTGACCAACTGTGATTATGTCAACACAAAAGAATACTCATTCTGCATAACATTCTCAAGAGGAAAATCTGGAAATGCAATCCCATCATAGATATTAATAATACAGTTGCTCTCAAGTGGCTGGTGGTAGCTCAATACAGAACCCTTTGGGTACTTACCAAATTTGTTATTAACTATAGGAACATCATAGTTTTTCAATGCAGGTACAATCAGCGTATCCGGACAACCTTCTGATAAGTTACACCAATCAACATTACCTCCTCTAACTGTGTTATATAGAGTTCACATAACTGTTCTTGGTGCTGATTCTCTATCAAAATCAACTTTTCGGTAGCCTGTGACTTCTAAAAGTTGTACTTCTTTACTTTTATTTTTTTTCTCCTCTGTGGGTGTGACATGTCTGTGCCTGAGACGTTTTAGCAACATCGTCTGGCAGTGCTTTTAAGTTTAATAATTTGTACTTAACTAATTGATACAACAATCCAGTTATATGTCCACATGCCTCTGACAGACATATTGGGCAGGAGCAATCAGCTTTTCTTATAGTTGGGCTGTCATCATTACAAAATACAATCGGGATCCAATAAATATATAAAATGAACAAATAAAGTAAGATGAATTAGCAAGATATACGTACATATATATGAAACAGCAAAGCATTGATCATATTTTCCCCCACAAATTAGAATTTTAATAACTTTAATTTACTTTTAAGAAAATTCTGCCAAAAATAAAATGGAATAGTCAAATTGAAATTTGTGTTCTTATGTTCATACAAACCTTTACTACACAAGGTGGTTCATTTCTCTTCTGTGATCGGAAGCAACCATTCGATAGCTTTTGAGTTGCAAATAAACATTTCAAACAATTTTGAAAGCTGTTTTTTTTCCAAGAATACGGTAACTACATTGCAAAAACACAGCACATCTGGTTTATATATTATCATGATAAGTTTACAGAGACGGGAAGAAATGTTGTGCTTATCATGATTTGCTGACAAGTTGTATATTCAAAACATGTTTATTAGAATTGAATGCATGTTTTATATAGGAGTTAAGTTGTGTTGTGTCAAGTTACATGTGCATATGTTAGTTTATATATAAAAAGTTGTATATACCCTTTAAGTCATGGATATATCCCTCACTGAAGTACTTAAGGTAGAGACTGACACTAGTCACGTGACCTTTAAGAATATTGAATACAAATGTGGTAATAATTATTAATTATGTTTGCAGTATTTTTTACGAGGTATTTTGCTTTTGAATTTTCTACATATGATTTGTACAAGTTCTCAAATTAAACTGAAATACAAATTTAATACAGTAATTTCCTTATCAATAATACATTATATGTGTAAAATGCTATATAAAGCATTTCGTCAAGGGAGGTAATCATGTCGCAAATGATATTAGAATATGATGAGTTTTGCATGTTCCTGCCCTGGAAGAATTGTAGACAGCTTAATTTGCTAACTATATCACATAGAGAGGAAAGCTGTCCCTTACAAACATTATATTTGCCTGTTTTATTTTCATTTATTCAATGTCTTGTTAAAAACAAAGTTTTTCATGAAATTGACAAAAAAGGGTATATGTCAGGGTGTCTTTCTAAACCCCTAACTTTTTTTTTGCCTGGAAACATATCTTTATTTTTTAATTATATGTAGCATGGATATAAGTAAAGTGATATATCTTTAAAAAAAAACAGATCATTGACACAATTTTTTTCTATTCCATTTTAAAATCAAATTTTGTTGGATTTCACCAAAGCCAGTTACAGGCTATATTGCCAAAAAAAGGGTAGCCATTTAGAAAAAAAAATGAAAAAATTCTAAAAGTTTATGTCTTAGATATTCATTTATCATATTATACTCAGATAGTTAAAAAAAATTATATGCAATGTTTTTTGGGTACCTTAATGATACGGAGGAGTGACAAAAATAAAAAATTTTCGGACTTCAAGAGGGGGGTAACTCTTTCAGGGAATATTTTTAAAATAAGCCTGGAAAGCTATTCTCAATTTTTGATATTTTGTTAGGTACATCCCAAAGAACAATATATATGAAATTTAAAAAAATTCATCGAGTAGTTTTTTTCTGCCAATAGTGTCCTTCTCTACCTTAAATCCTTTGTTAACTATACCCTTTAAGTCATGGATATATCCCTCACTGAAATACTTAAATCCTTTGTTAACTATACCCTTTAAGTCATGGATATATCCCTCACTTAAGTACTTAAATCCTTTGTTATCTATACCCTTTAAGTCTTGGATATATCCCTCACTTAAGTACTTAAATCCTTTGTTAGCTATACCCTTTAAGTCATGGATATATCCCTCACTTAAGTACTTAAATCCTTTGTTATCTCTACCCTTAAAGTCTTGGATATATCCCTCAATTAAGTACTTAAATCCTTTGTTATATATACCCTTAAAGTCTTGGATATATCCCTCACTTAAGTACTTAAATCCTGTATTATCTATACCCTTAAAGTCTTGGATATATCCCTCACTTAAGTACTTAAATCCTTTGTTAGCTATACCCTTTAAGTCATGGATATATCCCTCACTTAAGTACTTAAATCCTTTGTTATCTATACCCTTAAAGTCTTGGATATATCCCTCAATTAAGTACTTAAATCCTTTGTTATCTATACCCTTAAAGTCTTGGATATATCCCTCACTTAAGTACTTAAATCCTTTATTATCTATACCCTTAACGTCTTGGATATATCCCTCACTTAAGTACTTAAATCCTTTATTATCTATACCCTTAAAGTCTTGGATATATCCCTCACTTAAGTACTTAAATCCTTTGTTAACTATACCCTTTAAAGTCATGGATATATCCCTCACTGAAGTACTTAAATCCTCTGTTAACTATACCCTTTAAGTCATGGATATATCCCTCACTTAAGTACTTAAATCCTTTGTTATCTATACCCTTTAAGTCATGGATATATTCCTCACTTAAGTACTTAAATCCTTTGTTAACTATACCCTTTAAGTCATGGATATATCCCTCACTGAAGTACTTAAATCCTTTGTTAATTGACTTTTGTCCAGATGAAGATTTACAGGATTTTACATAGTTTTCCACAAATGTAAAGGTAAGGTCTGGAATAATGTCCAAATCTCTTTCATTATAGCAGTTTGCCTTTATCACTAAGGACGCTGGATATGCTCTTGCACATTTAGCCTCGTTTTGACTTAGATATTAATATTCATGAGATAATATTAAGAAGGGACTATTGACTAGATTCTATAATCAAATTAATTTCTTCATTGAATTCATTAATGGGGGCAATTTTTATCAATGTGGGGGCGATTTGACCTGCATTCTCATAAAATAACATACATGCATAAACATTTCCTAGGCACTCAAAAAAATCCTACCGTTTCAGTTGACCATGGTATTCGAAATTATCATAAAAAAGTATCGTGTGTAGCGAACATGTCGCTTCGAAACATAAACAAGAATCAAAGGAGATAATAATGATATATATATATATGGAGCCCATGTTGGAAGCCATAAAGAAGATGTACCTGTACTACCAGAACCAGAACGTGAACATCTTTAAAGACGGGATCAGTGTTCCAGGCCTGACTCTGAAGTACATGTTCCACGATCTACCCAGTTATTTTACTATTATATGTGTTTATATATATTTTATTTCATTACCGAAAATCTCACTAGATACCGTTATGGACTTTTAAAGAAGCTCAACACTCTACAAGCAGATAGAAAAGTACATCCCTTTTGAACTCGTTATAGGTCAATAACTGTGAAACGTTCCGAAAATTCTGGATTCACAACTGTCAAAACAAAGGCTGATATACAAACACTTGACTGTGTATTTATTGACGAAGAAATTGTAGATGATTATTAAACATTCTGTATACTAGTATAAATGATATGTCAGTTAAGTTTGTTTTGACATAACATGTGCGTTTGTTTACTAACAATATGTGTATGTTAACTGTCCAAACAGTAGTTTTCCATTTTCATTGTATGCCTTTATACGCATGTTAGAAATACATCGGTCCCATGTAGAAAGGCTGTCACAATTAACATTTGGTTTACATACAGACTTAATGACTACGCCATATCAACTGTAATTTAATTCCTAGCATGCAAAAACTTGCAAACAAAGTTGGTTCTGTAACTGTCTAACATAACAGTGATGATATGAAAGACACAAGGTAATCTAAGAAAAGGAAATGTGTGGCTTTGAGACCCCAAACCTTGTAAATGTTGAGTCATACGCCAGATATAACAATCATATATATAATAGTGGCGTAACCCCATGTCGAACTGGAAGACAAGTTGTTCAAACAATGTGTAAAAGTAATACTAACAATAAAATTAGTTTCTACATTCCTTGGTAATAAATTCTGCAATGTGGCATCAAGCCTCCGAAATAAAAGTATTGCGGTGAAATATCCGCACCATAATGGACATTGCACTGCACATCTAGCAGAGGATGTTGTAATAGGGAATGAGACAGAGTACAATAGACAATGCACTACTGAATTAAACGATACTCTTAAAATAGCCAATATAACCACTGATTGCAGGCTTAAGAAGAACATTCAAATACCTAAATGCCGCGACCTTTTTACCAATATACAAAACTCTAGTTAGAAAGCATCTGGAATATGCAAATTTAGTCTGGGCCCCTTATAAAAAGAAACATTGACAAAATAGAGGATGTATAAAAGAGAGCAACAAAACAAATACAGGGGTTAGGAAACTTAACCTATCCCGAGAGATTTTTTTTTTTACCGACATTAGCATATAGACGTATCCGAGGGGATATGATTGAGGCATACACAATATTACAAGGAAAGTATGACCCCGAAGCGAGTTCATTTCTCAAGAAGACATTAATTTCTGGCATAAGATTCAGCAAAATAATAAAGAGCAACAAAATCCTGCATCAGAGGTTTAATACTGCGGTAAGGAATAATTCATATTCAGTGAGAATAGCCAAGGATTGGAATAAGCTGCCAGATAACATAACAAATGCACCTTCAATTAATGCTTTCAATAACAGATTAGATAAACACTGGAAAGATGAAGACGTTTACTAATTAGAAATACAAATCTGAAATAACAGGAAGCCACGCGAATAGAAATGTGAACGATAACAGAATTACAAACGAGTCTGTCAAAGAGGAACCAATAGGTTAAATTTTGTAGAATATTCTTTTTAATACAAAATATAAAAATATATGTTTTAAAAATGATATAGGGGTGCATATTTTTTTAATCAAGTTATATCTCATGTCTTAAAGACAAGTCCCTGCTGCATTTTTTTTTTGTACCTGATCATGCGGTTTCTTCATTCCTAATTTCCAAACAATAATAAACAAGACAGAAATAAAACTTAAGCGAAATCATAAACACAAAACCGTGTACATGGCCATTTACTTGATCACATCTTGCCATTATTGAGCTGTTTATGGAAATTATGGTGTAATTGTTCTAACAAAATATATAAATAACTGAACAATTGTTAAATATGAATGTATCCAGAATCCAGATCCAGTGCAAATCAAATTAATAAAAAAAACATTTAAAGTGAGTTAAAGATCTTATAAAACCGTTTTCTCTAATCGCGTCTCGATGTAAACAGCATATATTTTAACCTTTCTACACACAGCCTCTCTAGCATATTTCTTTTAATTGTGATATCTGATTTGTAATCATGTGATATCTGATTTGTAATCATCTGGTAAAATATCTTTTCCATCGAATAGATTGATGGTGGAGGAATCATCTACCATAAAGTCTGGATTTTCTGCTGTTCTAGAATTAAAATCACCTATCAGCAGTATTTTACCTTTATTAGAAAGTGAAGAAATTTCTTCTTCAAGGGTTTATAAGTCATTTTCATAATGACTTGATGTTATAGGGGGACATATACTGCACATAAATATATATCATGTGTAAATCCGAAAAATGACTTTTCAAGTTTCAACCAAATATGATTTTTTGATGTAGTAGCTTTATCTAAGTGTATAATACCTTTTGAGTACTCTTTTTTATATAAATGATAATTCCTCCACTATGCCACCTAGCATTTTTCTTTTTCTTTCGTGATTTCGAAATGGTGTAAAATCCTTCAATTTTTAACTCGTCTGACTCACCTTTCCACGTTTCTAGTAATATATTTATATCACTTTTCATTAAACTTAGAAATATTGGATCCTTTATCTTGTCTCCGAGACCACGCACATTCCAAGATGATATTGACAATTGAGTTTTCATTATATTCATTTTAAATAGTTAAAATAAAGTAAATTTATAGTATGGTCTGAAAGCTAACTTTTCTAACTTCGGTTTATATTAACACATATTTATACCAGATCATATTACATATATGACACAATTGTAACATTAGTAATAACTACAAAATTTCCAAGGTTTCATAACTTGGATGATCAAAATAACAAACTACCAAAAGAGAGATAACTCTGATATATTCATACTATCATATAGTAAATGATATTCTTTAACTTAGCCAGGATATATGTTATAGTTCACCCTTGAATTTTCTACTTTAATTCCTTAACTTAGCCAGGATGTATTTAATAGGTCACTCTTGAATTTACCATATAGATAGTAAAGCACTATATTTACACTTATTTGATATACATTCAAAATTTTGAAAATGTCTTCACAATGCCTTTAAAATGAGGTAAAGTTTTCTCAGATTATTTTAAAACTCACTTTCCGTACCTACTTATACAACAGAGTCCTGAGGCATATTAACAATTCTGAAGTAGTAATTGATAATAATTGACTTAATCAAACTTATGTGTAGTAAAAAGAACGTGAATTTTTTTTTTATAATTAAAAATCTTTGACAGTCAATTACACAATTGTAGTACCGTCGTAAAATCCACCAGAACTGTTGCCGTTGGGAGTGTGTGGCCTCCACATCACAGATTACCCTACCTACGTACAGAAACACCTAGAGTTATTTGAGAAGCAAGCAACTAGAGATAACGAGGACAAAAGAGCATGATGGCCGCGTTAAAGTAGTTAGTTGATTTTCAGCTCTGCAGTTTTTGGCCTTTTTAAGCTGGTATTTGATGGAAAATAACATTAGAAATACAATCTGGAAATTGATTAGCTTTCCGAATAAGCGTTTTGAGTTGAAAAACATTGAATTTTGGGATTCGACGATTTACCGAAAAAAACAACAATTTACTGAAAAGAACAGAAAACAGCTAAAAAAAATGATCTAATAAATATAAAAAAAATTAGTGCAACATATATTTTATTACAATTAGTGCATGTTATAGCGTATACAATCATGCAGACATCATAAATGATTAAAAAATAAAAAAAAAAGGTGAATAAAAAAATTAATATTTAAGACAATTACTTTGTTTAAAGCTTAAATAAATACATTTGTATTTATTTTTCCCAACAAAACATCACTTGCTTCAAATGGAATTCATTAAATATAGGCCTAAAGTTTTTCTTAAAGAACTTGAACGTGTTCACTCGTCAGATGACTCGTTGCTTTTTGAATGATTGTGTTCGTTCAGCCAGTCGCCTCTTTCTTTGTCATTTCTTTTCCCCCTAGATTTTGCGTCTCTGATAACTGACTTCCCATCGATGGAATAAACCAACCCATTTGTCTTTGCAACAAATCGTCTGAATCTAGCATAATATTTGTGTCTCTCCATCATTGTTTTGCTTATCCAAACATTACGGTCAACTTATAAACGGGTGTGAGTTTTGGCAAGTCTGTATGGCCCTCTATTGAAAAGTGTCCTTTTCAAGTCCTTGTAATAGACTTCACCTGCTTCTGTCACTTTGCTTACGAAGTCCAAATGTGACTGAGGTTTCCAATGAACAGTCACTTTTAATACATGATTGTATGATTCGCAGTTATTGTTGGTCCATCCTTTCTCAATTGTCCCAACTCTTTGTGGCTCCATGACTTTTTCCCCAAGTAAAGGTTTCAACCTTGAAAAATAGGTGAGGAAGTCCTTGCATGATTGTTCTAACTTTTCACAACGATCATCAAATATGATGCTGTTATCTGCACCAGTGATGCCTTCTTGTCCAAAGATCAATTTCTCTATTTCTTATCGTTCCCTTTTTCGGATTCCTACTCCAATACAATACAATAAGCTTTATTTAAAGTCGGAATAAATTAAACATTACAACACAAGCTCTACTGAGCTTTTAAATCCGACATAAGAATATGCATATATCAACATAAAACTAAAACATGCACACAATATTTGTAAAACAAGCAAACAAAAACACTGTCATATAAAATTTCTATGAAATTTAAAATTTAAAAACCAATCTAAGATATGAAGCATTTAAAACACAGCAGTAGCAGAAGCATAATTTAAAACACAGCAGTATCAGAGGCATAAATTAAGCATATTATATATTGACATGAGTAAACAAAAAGCATGGATAAAATGAGACACATTGAAACCAGCAATATTAATGATAAAAAAAACTTTTAAAAGCACATGCATCTATCTAAAAAATTAAAAATAAAGCAGAAAAGTATGAAAATATTTAAAATCATGAACAGAAGCTGCAGTGACATGAGCTGCCATTCCAAGAGTTTATTAAACTCTTAAATTGATTGAAGGATGTTTCTTTCCTGAAATGTCTGGCAGCTCATTCGAAGTTTTTGAAGCATACTATCTAAAAGAGTTCAATCCATACCGGGTAGTCTTGACTGTTGGTATTATGTGCTGTATTGCTGTACCTAAAATTATATTTATTATTTTTTTAAATTACAAGATCATGTAGATATTGAGGGGTTTCCTTATTTATAATTTTAAATGTTTCAATAGCTATTGTACGTAAGGTAATTTTTATTTAGCCAGAAATTCTTCATATCATATGTGGAGTGGTTTTCATTATATATAAATTTTAGTGCTCTCTCTTGAATTTTTTCCATCTTTTTAGTATTAGCTTCAGAACAGAAATGCCAGATTACTGGGCAGTAGTTAAAGTTTGATAGAATAAATGAGTGATATATAGTTAATTTTCCCAATCTATTTAAATATTTTCCCATTCTTTTTAATACATTAAGTTGTCTAGAAGCTTTTCTACAGATATTTGTGATGTGAGAGTTAAATTTTAATTCATAATCAATTGTTACTCCAAGGAGTTTAACTTCATCTTCAGTTTTTACAATATTACCATTTAAATTAAAAGAAATATTTTTAGATTGTGTGGTTTTACCAATAGCAATATCCGATTTGCCAATTATATAGGACGCAAGTGGCTTTGTTTTCAAATCACTAAGCGGCAAACCGGAAGTATATTCATGACCGGACAAACATTCTACACTTGTACACTTCAACTGATNTGTGAGAGTTAAATTTTAATTCATAATCAATTGTTACTCCAAGGAGTTTAACTTCATCTTCAGTTTTTATAATATTACCATTTAAATTAAAAGAAATATTTTTAGATTGTGTGGTTTTACCAATAGCAATTGCTTGAAATTTATCAGGATTCGCTTTCATTTGATTTGAGGTAAACCAATCTATTAGATTAAGACTATCTTTTTCCAAGGTGTTTATAATTTTATTTAAATCATAGCCAGAATATGATAATGTATTATCGTGTGCATAATTATATAGGGAACTGTCAGATATGAAATAAAATATATCATTTATAAATATGTTAAAAAGTACTGGAGCTAAGAATGATCCCTGAGATACGCCTTTGTAAATATCTTGCCACGTACTTAATGCTGTTCCTAATTTAACGCATTGTTTTCTATTTGATAGATAGTTTTGTATTAAATTTAGGGCTGATTTTGAGGTACCATAACATTTTAATTTTTGAAGTAAGAGGTCATGGGGGAGACAGTCAAAAGCCTTAGATAGGTCCATGAGTATAGCTGCTGTAAATTTATGTTGATCTAAAGCATTTTTCCAGTCTTCAATTATCTTTAAAAGAACAGTTTGACACCCATATCCAGAACGGAAAGCAGATAAGTAAGGATGAACAATTTTACTGAAATAGAAGACGAGCTGATCGTTTATTGCTCTTTCAAAATTGTTTGATATTACTGGCAGTATACTCATAGGCCTGTAATTAATTTTATCTAGAGCATTGCTCTTTTTATAACAAGGTACTACCTGAGCTTCTTTAAGTTTTTCCGGAAATTTACCCAATGAAATTGATTTATTTACTAGTTCAGAGAAAGGTTTTGCAATAACTGGTTTCGCAATTTTTAAAATTTTAGCCGATATGCCATCTCGTCCTGTTGCTTTTTTTATATTAATTTTATTAATTTGTTTTATTATGAAGTCTTCTTTTATATCATGGAACACTAAATTTTCTATTTCGGGTGTGTTGGCAATCATTTTTGATATACTTGGGTGACTTTCATCAGATTTAATATTACTTGATCCAATATCTTTAGCTAGATTTATAAAAAAATTATTAAAAATTTCTGACACTTCAGTTTGGTTATTTATAATTTTATTGTCTTCTTCCAATATTATATCTTTCTTGCAGTTGTTGCTTTTGTTGGATAAAAAAGGTTTTATTGTCGGCCAGAAGTCACTGGACTTTGGCCCGCCTAGACATCTTTCATAAAAATATGTTTTAATAGATTGTTTTTTAATTTTATTAACATGATTTCTCTGTTTCCTGTATCGTTCCCAGTTATAATAATTTTTACATCTAATAAAGGTGTTATGTAGCATTTTTTTCTTGTAAATTGCTTGTCTTAGCTGTTTATTCATAAAGGGGGCGGGTTGGGGTATCTGGTTTCTTCTTTTAATAGGGGCATGTTTATCTAAAGTTTTGATGATAGAGTTTTCAAAATTTGAGTAAGCTTCATCTAAGTCTTCATGTTTACTTATATTATTGAAATTAAATTCTTGAAGATCTTTAAGGAATTCTTGTTCTGAAAAATGTTTAAAACTACTGTAACTTTTTAGCTCATTTTTTCTTTGTATGATGGAACCATTGATTTGCACGGCAATACGATTGTGAACATCACTAATACCACAATTAAAATTTGTTACATTCATGCAATTGTTTGGCATATTGGTTAAGATAACATCATTAAGGCTAGGGTTTGAGTTTTAGGTATAACATGTTGGACTTTTTACTAAATTAGTTAAATCAAAAATATCACATGCATTTTGTAACGGGGTAGATTTATCAGAGACTAGCATGTCATAATTAAGGTCACCAATAAACATGAAGTTATCATATGCTGTTGTTATTTGATCACATGTTTTTATAAAGTCTTCATTAAACGTTTTTTCATCTATTGTTTGTGGTCTATATACCCCTGATATTAGCCATTTTTTTTGTCAGCAATCAATATTTCAATGTTTATAGATTCAGCTATGTTAAATTCTAATTTCCTCTTTCTGTCGCATGGCAAATCTGATCGAACATATGCAGCTATACCTTCCCCGTGGGCTGTGCGGTCTGCCATCCAAAAGTGGTAGTTGTTTACCTGAAATTGTGTATCAGTAAACGAGTCATCAATCTTGGTCTCCGACAAGAATAGCATATCTACAATATTTGCAGTTAGTAGTTCACTTATGTAACAGAATTTGTACCTCAGGCTATTAATATTTATGTATGCTATCAGGAATTTGTTGGGATGTTTACGTCTCAAGTTTTTTAGCTCGTCGAAAATGTCATTATCACACTCGGATTCAATTTCATCGACAATGTTTACATTTTGTTGGTACGTTCCAGCTTCCGAACTTCCGGTGTTGCTAAATTCGGTGTCATTAGATCTGATGGACATATTGTGGAAAAATGAGTCCGTGAAACATGGTAGACGATCAATGCATTTTGTGCAGTAAAATGTTTCATCAGAGGTTGAGAGTTTATTAAACTGTGACAAAGATATGGTGGTACATCTAATGCGAGTCCATTCGTCACAGAAATCGCATTGGATGGATCTTGCCCCCTTTTTTCAATTCGTGCAGGGATATTTAATCGGACCTGGGTTCATGTGCACATCACCACTTAATAATATTGAACAAATAAAACAAAATTTCGATGGACTATTTACTTTTCTTTGTTCGAGTTGTTTCTTCTTTGGTCGGCCATTTTGGTTTGAATAGTCGAGTTGACCTGGACATAATTCAAATATAGCAAAGTCAAAATTGCTCTTCGTTTGAATGCTAGAACAAGCATAAAAGCCTAAGTTTTCTGGATATATATAATGTTCATCCAACTGCAAGTTACTGGAATTTTGAAAACGTTGGATCAATCCAAAAATTATGAGAGCTATATATAGTCCGTCAACCCCTGTCGCCATCTTTATCAACTTTTCAATTTTTTT
>MJUT01001831.1:100311-112737 GCA_002080005.1 Gigantidas platifrons | reverse complement strand
ATTGTATTTAATTCAAATAAATGTTCAACAATATATTACCTGTTCATTACTCTATCTGCAATCGATTTTTAAGACCAGGACGTTGAAAGTTAATTTGTCTTTTGCAAATAAACTATTTTTATCTGAACCAGCTTCATAAAACCCTGTTGGTTTGCAATACTCCACATAGTCTTTAACAAAAGAGACAAAAGTATCATGTTCTGCTGACCATAACAAGGGCCAAAAACAAGCTGATGTCCACTTAGGTATAACGAGAGTACCATTTCCTTTACATAGTTTTAAATAAACAATGACTCTTGATATAAGGTGAATAGGGGGAACAATCCAACAGTTAAATGGAAACCAGTCAAATGCAAAAGCGTCTACTCCACTGGTACCAGGGCACCAATAGGCGGAATAAAAATTTTCTAATTTGTGATTGTTAACATCTGCAAATAAGTCAATATCGAATGGTCCCCATTTTGAATAAAAGAAATGAAAATGAAAGTCACTAACTTTCCAATCATTGTAATCAAATAATTTGCTATAATAATCTGCTGTTTGATTCAGCTCTCTGGGTACCCATTCTACCTCTAAAGAAATACCGTGTTTTATACAAAATTAAAGATTTTTAAAGACATTTCTTGCAGTTCTGGCTTCATGCTTCCAGCGTCAACTATCCTTATAACGTTTTGGTTATCTGTATAAATTTTTATTAGCCAATGACTGAAATCTTCACATAAGGACATTACAGTTATGAGGACAGCTTTTAATTCTCTATATGTCGAGCTTTGTGTAGCCTCGTCTGGAGTCCACATTTTATGTACAACATGTCGTTTAGATTGTACAGTGAAACCTGCACAAGCAAATCCACTGGTATCTGTATATACTATTTTGTCTGGCAAGAAATGTTTTGTAAAAAATGCTTTGTTAGGGAGTGAGTCACAATTGTTTAACGAGAACTTAAGTTCTAGATTTACTTTTTCGTTTAAGCAAATCTTTTGGTCCCAAAAATCAGAGGTATTAATGAGCATCATCATATTTCTAGTCAAGATCCTGCATATGTTACCAAAACTTGGAGAAAATGAAATTATTTTTCCTGTGATTCTTGCCATTTTTCTAGCAGTGATAGTCGACAAATTTTTAAAGGTTTGAAAAACATCGTATTTGAAACTTTTTATTTTTTCGCTTGGGATTTCTAACCTAGATTTTTCTAAGTTCCAAATAAAACCCAACCAAGTAAGAGTCCTAGTTGGAAACCATATGCTTTTGTCATTATTTATGAAGAACCCCGCTGATATTAAGTCATATTTCACACGTGAGGACATTTTTGAACAAATATCAAAATTGGCAGCTGTGCCCCAACCATCACCTAAGTATACAATCATTTTCAACCCATCTGACCGCCAGTATTTCACTAACGGTCGTAATACCTTAGAAAATACGTGACCTGCAGTAGATAATCCAAATGGAAGACATTTAAATATAAAATATTTAATTCCGTCAGGAAAATGCCACGAGAAACCTAAATATTGTTGATGATCTTCATGTATTGTAATATGATGATAACCACTTTTCAGATCGAACTTTATTAAAAACCCATCTTTAATTACATATTGTAATGCTTCCGGAACACCTTCAAACTTGAACCTCCGTTTTTCTGTAAATTTGTTTACGTCTCTTAAATCTAGAATTAGTCTTTCTTTTCCGTTCGAGTTCACCGAAACTGACAAAGGATTAACCACAAAAGGTATGTGACCTTGACATTCAATAATTACACCGGTATGTAATAAAGATTCAATAGCTGTGTTTACAAACGAGGTGTGTGTGAGAGTCGACTTGTTGTTTTTTTTAAATAAGCTGATGTTGGATTCTTGAAAAAAGGAATTAAATAACCGGAATTTATAACGTTTAGGACAAAATCATTAGCTTTTAACACGGATTTCCAAAAATGTAAGTGCTTTTTTAAATTATCGACTTTAAAATCATAGCTTGGAAAGTCTTTTTCATATTCACTTTCGTAATCATATATATCATAATCTAAAACATTGTACTTAACTGGTTTACTTGAGTCCTGTGGAGCTGCTCCGTCTTGTCTTTCTTGGGCATTGGTACGCCCAGTGTCCTTCTGCGTTACAGTAATAGCATCTGTTCTGTGGATTTCCTGACTGACTGTAATACTCGGACGGGCTGTAAATGTTGGGACCTTGTTGACGAGTGTTAAACTTTTCGGACTTTTGTAATTCTCTTCCAGGTGCTGAGCTAGGCTCACGAAAAAGCTGTTTTGTCTGGGTTTCAGCATATTCGTCATGTCTAGGTTTTGTGTAGGGGTTGTTCCTGTTCTTCTGTTGATGTGTGTTCCTTTTAAGTTTTACCCGATAAGCGGCCTGCCTTAATCTGGTGGCGTCTTCGTTGTCGTCAGTGATTGGATCGTCCATGTATTCCTCTACAACGTCCCATCCATATTTGTCTGCAATCCTAATAATCTTGTTTCTGTTACGTAACTCTTTTGTTGTGTTTTCTAGAATACTTTCTGCTGCGTAAAGCATTAACTTTTTGTATCTCGTCCAAGCGCTGTGTGTTAAACTCATGTTGTTTGGAATTTCCTTCGAATCGAAATTTGGGTGTGGTTACTGGTGTAGATTTTTCTTGCAAACCTATTTTAGCATCTATCTCCAAACACAGTTCTTGTTTCTGTTTTTGTAAAGCATTATCTAGCTGCCTGGTAAACATAGCTAAAGCATCTGCAGGAGAAAAGGCGTCAGGTGAAGTGACTTGTCGAGAAGCGTGCGTGCTTTCGTTAGCCATTTCTTGGATATCTGAATCGTTGTCGCTCATGCTAATTAACCCGTCGAACTAGTTACTGATTTTTCTCGACAACTAAAAAACGCGCCAAAATACATTTAAATACACCCTGAAATCGAATCACTTCTCAAGCAATTAATGCGCTATGCACTTCTTTACAACAAGAAATACATTTATTATTACAAGGCATTTATATAGCGCTTATATAATTACAGTGTACCATAAGCGCTTAACATGTAAAACTGACAAATTATATGAAGAGTACATACAATAAAATTATATATGAACTTAACTATTAAAGTCATAAGAAAAGCAAAAAGTATTTACATTAACGAGCAAAACCCATATGATATATACAAATCAAAAGTAAGGAAAATCATCGATAGTGATAAAAGTTAACTATTTACGAATTCATATTAAAAGACAGATTTTGATCACAGTGCAGATTAAGGCAATTTTACTAAGAATCATTAAAAAAAGTGTTTTAGCTAAAAATAGGTCAGAACCAAAAAGCAACATTAACTAAAAGATGAAATAAAACTGGACAGTGATAAAAAATCAATAAAGAATGACAGATTTTGCAAATATATGGTAAAAATAGCTAAAAGGAAATAATTTACTCAGTAAAAAGCATCTACAAAGTACATGAAAAACAAAAATAGTAAATCACAAAAATAGTACACATATACAAGTTTCTATCAGAGGCAACCAATATCAAGGCTATATGTGTGAATACATGGAACCATGTTGTATTATTATCACTTATTGTTTTTGAAAATAACTTCATAGTATTTTCGATCATCTACAGGCATGTACTTTATCATGTTTTTCAAATCTTTGATTTTGTCTTGATATCAAGCTGGATTTATTCAGCCAGGGTATTTTTGGTACTACGTTGACTTTTTCTTGTACTATGATCAAGAATACAACTTTTGTGAAAATGTTCATCAGAAAAAAATTCCTTGAATAATATTTCCAATGGCATTTCAACATCTAGCTTGATATTTTTCACTTTAGGGAAAGGCACACCAGTAAATGTGTAAGATTGACTAGCTGTATGAAAATTAAAAAAGTGTTCTGGTTTTAACTGTATAACTGTCATGGATCTCCGCTTGACTTTACTTAATACCCTTAAAAAGCTGACTGGACTAGAAATCTCACTCAGGCTGAGTGATTTCTCAATTTGGCCATGAACTGAATCTATTTCTTGAATGGACGAATGTCCTGGCGCGCAAAATTTTCGTTCAATAATTTTCAACGCAGATGGAGTGTGTTGCACAAAATGTTGCAAAGCAGTACACATGACTGAATTGCGATTCTGCGAAATGCACGAGTCGGAGCACGATGTAATGGCCTCTAGATCAGGAAAATCTTGAAGCACTCTTTCAAGTATTTTCAACAAAGCACTAGCGATCTCGTTAGGACCTCTGCCTGCTTGATGCTCTACCCATATGGCATTATAAGCACGTTTATTAAGTGACATGTAGCTGTTAGGTTGTACACATTTAATTTTCTCTTGTAGAAAAAAACAGAAATGTTTGCCTGAGGGCATGTGATGAGGTTTTCCAAGTCAAAACATAAAACTGCCTTTTCTGAGGTTCTATCATTATACCGTTCCATTTTTGTCCTAACCTTGCTTTGTATATGTGCATCATATTTCTTAATATTGAGTTGATCTCTAACATCTTGCACGTTTTGACTGACCTTGTATTCTTCGCAAAGATCACATCTATCCTTCGTTGGCATATGAAAGCCTAAATTGAAATCGTTGTTAAAGATATTTTGATATGTGTAGAGTTTTTCAGGTATGATTCCCTTTGAATTACAATGAAAAACATAACGGTCATACATTTTGGACACCGAAAGACATGGATCAAGGTATTCTCTCTTGACGGAGGCTCTACAGTAATGCGTTTCGACTTTGGGAAAGGATTTTATATGGTTTCTGATTATTTCTTTTCCTTCGTTTGATACTTTCTTTTTTACATGTTTACTCCAAGAACCACTGTATTTTCCTACCACTGATATCGAGGGTTTTAAGAAAATATATCTTTGCACACACGCACCCTGTCAAAATCTTTCTGGAAATAGTATTCATATGAAAATTTACGTTTATAATTTTCACTCTTTGTCTTAGTTCTAACCTTTAATTTTCGGTCAATATTACTAGAATAAAATGCATTTTTCTCAGAATCGTTATATGACCAAAAGCGATCAAATATGGACTTTATATCTGTTGGTGATATTTTGTGACTACACCTAAATCGACAGATTCCATTACAGTCCTTGCTTGTTTTTATTTCTCTTTTTCTCTGACTTTTACCTGTAACGTTTACATATTGCAAACCAGGCTGTCGTTTTCTTTTTCTGATGTTTTGTCTCCAATTTTGTGGATTTCTTTTTCTTTTTCTACTTCTTGTTTCTGCAGGATCATTTAACCTTAACCAGTTTTACTGTACATCCATATTTTCGAATGCGTCATTACAAATTTTGGTATTCAAATGGCTTTTAAGCAACTTAACAGCGGAAGCAGTGTTTCTCCTGGTATTTATTGAGTCTTTTTCCAGTAAAATATTGTTAAATTCTTCCTCTCCAACTTGCGAACTGTCCGTCTGCCATGTTTGTTTACATGCAGCAGAAGATACAATGACGAATGTTCGCTAAAACGCGCAATTTGATTGGCCGACTGAAAATGAAATCTAGTCTCTGGTTGGACAAGTTGAAGCCCCGAATAGACTCCCTCAGGAACTCACTCTGAGGTACAACCAAGAAAGTACTGTTGAGGCCAATCGGCGAAAAGCTAAATTCCTTACCATTTAATAATTCTTGGTATTTGTTAAACAGTTTCTTGCAGAATGGTTGTATCGCTTCTTCTTCCAGGTAAGACACCGGATTCGTTAAACGAATGTATTTGGTTCCGCTTGAAAACTTCGCTTCTGATACCATCACTGCTATTTTCATTTGAGGTAATTATTGTTATGCAATGGTCGAAATTTCTACTGACCTTGCTCAATCTTTGATCAAATTTCTCGACTTGAGCCAAAATAAGTACAATACGGACCTGGGTGACTGTTTGATAGTGTTTAAAGCAATTTTCAACAGTGGATTTCAGTTATATATTGGTGGAGGAAACTGTAGGACTATAGAAAACCACCGACCTGTCGCAAGTCACTGACCAACTTTATCACATAATATTGTACACCTCGCCCTGAACGAGATTTGAAGTCACAAGATCAGTGGTGATAGGCACTGATTGCATAGGTAGTTGTAAATCCAACTACCATACGATCACGGCCCCCTGGGAGACTGATTAGTGGACTTTAGTATAAAGAGAACATAATACTCGAGTTGTCTGTTGTCCAAAGTCTCAAAGACGGTAGAGAATCTGACTAGTCTAGAAATCACAATATATACATTGCAGGGATATAATTTAAGGGGAATCGATATCTAGACTGCAGAGCTAGACTAATTTAATCTATTCTAGCCCTGAAGGAAAACTCTAGACCTGTATTTGCGGTGAGGATCGCGAAGCGACCTGAATTGGCTAGGGGTTTTGCATGCTCCCCGCCCCCGAACAGTTTTGCACGGAATCAACAAATTACAGCCCATACTTCATTCTTTATGGTCGTGAATGCAGAACGCCGATTGACACTGTCTTGACGGAACCCACAAATGTTGGCCCAGATGCAAAGCAGTACATTGATAAAAATTCACCATAATTTGAGGATAGCACGTCATATTGCTCGACAGAACATAGAAACTGCTCAAGAAAAATACAAAATGCAACACGACAAGAACGCAAAAGAACCAAATTTTGCCGTTCGTAATAAAGTATGGCTTGACTCCAAAAAGCACCCAGTCGGATTGTCACCAAAGCTATGTAACAGATGGGATGGTCCTTACTACATAACAGAAGACAGAGGCAATCAAACATATATGTTAAGACGATGTTCCGACAACGCACCAGTTAAAGTTCCAACAAACGCTAATAGACTGAAACGTTTCTACGATCCACAAGACAGACCAACAAACAATGAAGCTAATGACAGCGATGATGACGATAATGAGGACCAGGAACCAGTTGCACAGCCAGACGACAATATACATACGAACAATAATGACGACACACATCAACAAAATAATGATGTCAATACAAACTCAAGCAATGACATAAACAATGACGAAAACTTGTACATGGTTGAGAAAATAATTAAGACAAAAATTGACAATGGAAAAAGAAAATATTTCATTAAATGGGAAGGCTACAGTAGTAGAAATAATACGTGGGAACCAGAAGAAAACATACCACAAGAGTTACAACAAGAATTTCATACACGCATTGCACAGCAAAAGCGAATAAGAAAACGACGAAAAGTACAAAAACGCAATCATCAAAAATAAATTATTTAATGATAGCATACACAATGGTTTAATTTAGGTAAAAATGCTTAGATTATACACATAATAATACAACAAACACACACATACATATCCATTTTACACACCCTGTAGTCTAATAAGAAAATGTTCAAGCACTAACACTTCAGATTTTTTTTTCAATTTATTCTTGAACTATATTTAGTGCCATTTTTGCACTTCTCGCTAAAAAGCGACCATATGACTTGATATAAAAGGAGTAACAATGGTGTAAATTTACATAACACAAACAGTATATTTTGGTGGCTTGTTTTGGTACCAAAAAAATAAGGGTTGGACTCGTCATCCAAACTTTATTCAGTTGGTGTCTTTAGTGTAGGAGTAACGACCCTAAGCTTCAGACCATACGGAAATTTAACAAAATTAATTTTGTAAAAAGCCAATTGCTTACTACTAAACCATTGTTGATCCTTTTATACTTTGAACTTTACAGTACCACCACATTTGTTTTATTGACACAACGCATAATATACATGATATAGTATGCAACAGTATTTGTTTTCTATTTTCATTTTGTTAAGCTGTTTATTATTTTTTTTTTATTTTGTTAGGATCCCCGTTAGTAAAATTCGAAGGTACTTTTAGAAATAGTGAATATTTTTTCAGTAAAAACAATGCCTTTTCAGTAATTCTAATCAAGAAAAGATCTACACTAAGTCAAATAATGTTTTTATTAGCGACATTGAGTATGATCACATTCTAAGATGACATGCACAAACTCTATTAAGTTTGAAAATAAAATTCCGTGTGTATTATGACTATATATATTGTATATTCCGATTAGCTACAGTTTGGACAAATGTTCCAGGAATAGGACTATTCCAGAAATATGACTCAGTTATTGAAGTAAATAAACAAATCTAAAATATAGTTACAGCTATATGAATGTGAAAAAAAACCCAGCATTTTGGCGTGTTCTCTGAGTGACTTTCAGACACAGTGAAATAAATACATGTACTTGGACACATTAGTGATCATTTTGTAGGTACAGATACAGTTGAACTATTATTCATCCTATTAAATGTGACATTTTATATTCACATATACAGTAATTATTTTCAAAAGAATTCATGTAGAAAACAGTCTACTTAGAGAAAATGTATTTGTAATGTTCACATTTTGTTTTTATGCGCGCCTGTATATAAATGTAAAAATATTTTCATCCCACTTAATTTGATATTATGTTTAATTTTTAGTATCTATGTTTGTATACTTTATTTGTTTTGACTGATTCGGAGAATCAGCTTGGGTCCGACGGGGTAATATATCCGACACATTTAGTAATTCGGAAAATGTAATTCTCGAAATTCTTTATTTCAATATTTCATATTTAATTTTGTTTTATAGTTTATTATTATTTCCATTTTTAAAGTAAGTGTTATAAATTTGTTTTACAAGTCAAATTAATCCCTATATGTGTATAAATAATTAATGCAGTTGATCCCCCACTTTTGTCAAGATTGTCTCTCAAAGATCAGAAGAAAATTTATTCAATTACCATTTATTGTTTATCTGTCACAACTGGACTTGACAAGGTTTTAATAATTTATAATTTAGTTAATCCTCCCCAAGCTATAACACAAATTGTTATATAAACCACCATTAGGCATATTTATCATTAATCCTGTCTATCAGTCATGTTTAATTACTCTGTTTGATATTTGTATTATTGTTATTATTGTGATCTTCAGTTTTGTTGTTGACCGTTGAAATATACGGCTGTAAATAAAATATGGAAAACTTCTAGCGATTTTGAATCTTTGTTACGACAAATAGCTAGTTCCCCAGAAATACGTTCGTGTGATATCGGGTAGCAAAAGCCCCGGTCATAGTTCTGAACAGGTCATCTATGCATGACGAAGACCCGTAGATTTTTTCATATTAATTACATTAATTAGGAAAAGTTCATTTTAATATTAGATATATCTAATAAGTCATACAGTGCCGACACAATGACTACTTACTAATAAAACTTACCATTTTCAATCAGAATCCATAACAAGATATACAAGACGTTCTTATATTTATCCATCATCAAGAAGCAATGATTTACATGCGAGACTTAAAAACGAGACTATGAAATATCCAATAAATAACTGTTGACGTCAGACTCATTACTATGACAATATAATAAATAAATATCAACACTTCCTTCTTAATATGTAGATATATATACAGATAGTGAACAAACTTTAAAAATATTTCAATTTAGGAGAAAATTATGGGTCATGTTTCAATGATTCTGAATGAACGACATTAAACTTTATACCACACTATTTGTTCTCTTTACTAAAGTATACATCCTTTCAAATCACAATAATGTATTCAGTGTCCGCTTTGACAACTTCAACGTTACTCTTTACTGTTATTCTTACGTAATGCTATTGAGCGAGATATGAAAGACATATATATGATCATCATGTATATATTGTTTTACCACGGGTAGGCCCTTTATGTCACGAAGTAAAAAGCTGACATAAAGGGCCTAACCGTAAAAACAATATAAAGCTGACTGGACTAGAAATCTCACTCAGGCTGAGTGATTTCTCAATTTGGCTATGAACTGAATCTATTTCTTGAATGGACGAATGTCCTGGCGCGCAAAGTTTTCGTTCAATAAGTTTCAACGCAGATGGAGTGTGTTGCACAAAATGTTGCAAAGCAGTACACATGATTGAATTGCGATTCTGCGAAATGCACGAGTCGGAGCATGATGTAATGGCCTCTAGATCAGGAAAATTTTGAAGCACTCTTTCAAATATTTTCAACAAAGCACTAGCGATCTCATTAGGACCTCTGCCTGCTTGATGCTCTACCCATATGGCATTATAAGCACGTTTATTAAGTGACATGTAGCTGTTAGGTTGTACACATTTAATTTTCTCTTGTAGAAAAAAACAGAAATGTTTGCCTGAGGGCATGTGATGAGGTTTTCCAAGTCAAAACATAAAACTGCTTTTTCTGAGGTTCTATCATTATACCGTTCCATTTTTGTCCTAACCTTGCTTTGTATATGTGCATCATATTTCTTAATATTGAGTTGATCTCTAACATCTTGCACGTTTTGACTGATCTTGTATTCTTCGCAAAGATCACATCTATCCTTCGTTGGCATATGAAAGCCTAAATTGAAATCGTTGTTAAAGATATTTCGATATGTGTAGAGTTTTTCAGGTATGATTCCCTTTGAATTACAATGAAAAACATAAAGGTCATACATTTTGGACACCGAAAGACATGGATCAATGTATTCTCTCTTGACGGAGGCTCTACAGTAATGCGTTTCGACTTTGGGAAAGGATTTTATATGGTTTCTGATTATTTCTTTTCCTTCGTTTGATACTTTCTTTTTTTACATGTTTACCTCTTTTATCTTCATAGGTAGGGAATTTGTTCTCCAAGAACCACTGTATTTTCCTACCACTGATATCGAGGGTTTTAAGAAAATATATCTTTGCACACACGCACCCTGTCAAAATCTTTCTGGAAATAGTATTCATATGAAAATTTACGTTTATAATTTTCACTCTTTGTCTTAGTTCTAACCTTTAATTTTCGGTCAATATTACTAGAATAAAATGCATTTTTCTCAGAATCGTTATATGACCAAAAGCGATCAAATATGGACTTTATATCTGTTGGTGATATTTTGTGACTACACCTAAATCTACAGATTCCATTACAGTCCTTGCTTGTTTTTATGTCTCTTTTTCTCTGACTTTTACCTGTAACGTTTACATATTGCAAACCAGGCTGTTGTTTTCTTTTTCTGATGTTTTGTCTCCAATTTTGTGGATTTCTTTTTCTTTTTCTACTTCTTGTTTCTGCAGGATCATTTAACCTTAACCAGTTTTACTGTACATCCATATTTTCGAATGCGTCATTACAAATTTTGGTATTCAAATGGCTTTTAAGCAACTTAACAGCGGAAGCAGTGTTTCTCCTGGTATTTATTGAGTCTTTTTCCAGTAAAATCTTGTTAAATTCTTCCTCTCCAACTTGCGAACTGTCCGTCTGCCATGTTTGTTTACATGCAGAAGATACAATGACGAATGTTCGCTGAAACGCGCAATTTGATTGGCCGACTGAAAATGAAATCTAGTCTCTGGTTGGACAACGTTGAAGCCCCGAATAGACTCCCTCAGGAACTCACTCTGAGGTACAACCAAGAAAGTACTGTTTAGGCCAATCGGCGAAAAGCAAAATTCCTTACCATTTAATAATTCTTGGTATTTGTTAAACAGTTTCTTGCAGAATGGTTGTATCGCTTCTTCTTCCAGGTAAGAAACCGGATTCGTTAAACGAATGTATTTGGTTCCGCTTGAAAACTTCGCTTCTGATACCATCACTGCTATTTTCATTTGGGGTAATTATTGTTATGCAATGGTCGAAATTTCTACTGACCTTGCTCAATCTTTGATCAAATTTCTCGACTTGAGCCAAAATAACTACAATACGGACCTGGGTGACTGTTTGATAGTGTTTAAAGCAATTTTCAACAGTGGATTTCAGTTATATATTGGTGGAGGAAACTGTAGGACTATAGAAAACCACCGACCTGTCGCAAGTCACTGACCAACTTTATCACATAATATTGTACACCTCGCCCTGAACGAGATTTGAAGTCACAAGATCAGTGGTGATAGGCACTGATTGCATAGGTAGTTGTAAATCCAACTACCATACGATCACGGCCCCCTGGGAGACTGATTAGTGGACTTTAGTATAAAGAGAACATAATACTCGAGTTGTCTGTTGTCCAAAGTATCAAAGACGGTAGAGAATCTGACTAGTCTAGAAATCACAATATATACATTGCAGGGATATAATTTAATGGGAATCGATATCTAGACTGCAGAGCTAGACTAATTTAATCTATTCTAGCCCTGAAGGAAAACTCTAGACCTGTATTTGCGGTGAGGATCGCGAAGCGACCTGAATTGGCTAGGGGTTTTGCATGCTCCCCGCCCCCGAACAGTTTTAATAATTACATGCAAAATCCTGCATTCTGAGTATGTTTTGAATGTATGAGATGTGTAAATATTGTGTCAAAAAAGTTGTTTGTTTTGTTTCAAAGATTGATAAATGTTAATAAAAGGCCAATTTTGTTTTATTCTGAATTTGTATTTGTCCTCAGGCTCCAGTTCATAATCTGACTCCATCTCTGAATACTCTGATAATTCCTCATCCTCCTACAGTTCCCTC
>MJUT01001831.1:83940-97483 GCA_002080005.1 Gigantidas platifrons | reverse complement strand
CCGCATTAATTTCAAATTTTGAAATAAAGTTCGTGTTAAATAATGGGAGAAACAAATTCTCCTTCAGTTGCCACATGGGTTACGATATTTCACCACTCGCGAGAGTTACATTTAAAATTTGAACCACTCGCCTAACGGAGAAATCCACGGGCAACTGAAGGAGAGTCTATATATATATATCAGGAAGTTTATGCGATTTATTCCATTCACTTATTGAATAATGTGGTATTTCCAAAAAAGTCAACTTTCACCCTGGATATTTTTGTAGAATTTCAGGTATTTCCTGGAAATTTTCAATAAGTTTTTGAACTAATTCAGAGTGTGATATATGGAATATTGTATTGCGTGAGATCACATGTTCCAAGCCATACGTATAGTGATATATTATCCAAGTGACCAATCTTGGCATCTAGATTTTCCCTTAATCAGTCAAGACCTTACCCAGATGTACGACCCGATTGAAACCACCATCTGTTATTGTTCTCAAAATGCTCCTTAGAATGTAAGCTATTGGTTCCCTCTACATTCTGGTGCTTTGCCTTAATAGATATTTCCCTTGCTATCAGTAAGAACAATAGGTGTAAGCAGGTTTTCTCCAGTAGGAGGGTCAAACCTTCTCCCTATATATTTCAATAGCTTGTGTTCAGTTATATATATATGGTTGATAATCATAACCTGAATAGGGGACTTAATAGTTACAATCGGAGATACAATTTTACTATTTTTCAATCTTGAGTGTTTTGTAAACAAAATGTTTGAAATGTATGATTTGAAATAATTACATGTCTATGTTTATAGATACATTTCTTTGTTTTAGTTTAAAGCTCAATTAGTATGACTTCACAGCCAGTAATGGGTGGTTGAACCGCTTCCAAATGAGACACAATATTAATTGTAGTGTGCTAAGTGGTGAATCGGCGGAGGTAGGCAGAGATGTAGTTGAGGACTGGCCAAAGCGCCTTATTGACATTTGTAAGGATTACAGGAAGGAGAATATCTATAACTGTGATGAAACAGGACTTTTTTTTTACAGGGCACTGCCTACAAGATCTTTGGTTGAAAAGGGAGATACATATAATGGTGGGAAAAAAGCGAAGGAGAGGCTTACCGTTTTACTTTGTTTCAGTGGATCTAGGGAGAAAGTGAAACCTTTAGTTATTGGAAGATAGCAGAATCCACGCGGTTTCAAGGGATATCACAAGTCAAATTTAAGAGTAACTTATGAAGAAACCACAAAGCTTGGATGACAGGTGAACTTTTCAAGTCGTGGTTGAAAAGACTAAATCATAAAATGAGAACGCAAGACAGAAAGATCTTGTTATTTATTGACAATTGCAGTTCTCATCCGCATTTGGACTTCTCAAATATTAAGCTTGCTTTTTTCCTATCCAACACCACATCTAAATTACAACCCATGGACGATTGAATAATTCAGAACTTTAAACTGATCTATAGAAAAAAGTTATTGGGGCATGTACTGTTTCTTATGGATGATGTGTCAACTGCTACTGAAGTCTCCAAATGTGTAACTTTGCTTGGTGCCATTCAGTGGTTGACATCAGTCTGGGACCAAATTTCAGAGGAGACCATTGAAAAGTGTCTCAAGAAATGTGGCTTCTTTAGTGAAATCAATGGTAAGTTTAACAAAATATAATTTATTGTATTTTACACCTGTAATTGACATTAAACAATTTAATAGATTTTATCTCACGCCTCTAATGTAAATTCACATGGTCAACAATAGCATGTAAGTACATATGGTAATAATTTTCCTAATTGGTTAATTGAACTGCTCTAGACTACATGTACATTGAACAAGATAGGATATGGATGACAATGAACATGAAAGTAAATTCACCTAAAACTCAGGTAAAAATCAAAAGTTAACATATAAAGATTAAAACTAATTACAACTAATTATCTAATTTACTAAAAAAAAATATTATGAACAAACAATTCATACATGTATGCATGGTTGTATGCCAAGTATTACATGTATTAAAGTAAATATTAAATAAGCTATTGGTTGATGAATGAATTTTGAACTTGTATTCAATTACAGGCATAATACAGATATCTGATGACACTATTGAAGAAGAATGGGATGAGGAAGATGTATTGCCTCTGCTACCAATGGGAACAAATTTTCAGAACTTTGTGAATTTTGACAACATTGCTACAGAAAGAGATACTGGAACTGATGGTGACTGGGAAAAGGACTTTTTACAAGAAACAAGAAACATACATGAATCAGGAATTATCACAGACAATGACATTGATGACATGATGAAAGTGACGTTGAAATTGACAATGAATTACATGTACCTATATACTCACTCCCTGATTCATGGAATTGCAGTGGAAAAATAATGGGATATGGACCACAAATAATAAGGAGCTAGTAGAAATAATGACAAAAGCACAGGAAGTTTTAAAAAAGGAAAAAGAAAAGCTGTTCACTTGAGGAATCAGACAAACATTGAATCTTTCTTCAGTGGCAGTGCTTATAAAGTGTACATAGTTTTATTTCAAAACATGTATGAATTTTAACTAGTGCTTTGATGAAAAGGAATATTTTAATACAACTAGTTTTATGGATATTTTAGTAAATGACAAATATAAATTTTAATACAACTAGTGAAGGAATGACTGGATATTGTAGTGCTTTTATTTAAATACTATTTATTTTAATAAATATATGTGTTAATATATCTTGATTATAAGACAATAGTAATTCATCAGTGCCAATCGATCATTTCCAAGACCATTATCTGAAATTATAAAAGTATGTCATTAAAAACTGTTAAATATTTGCATTGACATTCAATTTGAGCTTCCCCCGCAAGAAAGGCCACCCCTCTTATAAGGCCACTTTTCTGATGCAGTAAGGGTGGCCTTATAAGAGGGGGACTACTGTACTTTATTTTATTTGCTATGGTTATTTTCATTGTTTTAATTTTACAGACATTAGACGTTAGAGATACAGAAGGAGTGGCGACGTATTAGTTATCTTGATGTGAATTGATTGATACCGAAAACATCAGCCTATCGAGCCAGAATATGACGATTGTTGGCGAGCAGGCTGATATTTTAATATCAATCATATTCACATGTATTAACTCAAACATAAACACGGATAATCCCGATATATTGTACATCTATAGGTTTCGATATTTGTATTTTCGCGGGAAAAATCACATGATTCAAAATATGCATCTGCACTCACTATATTAGTCAAAATACGCTTCAAAACATAGTTACTAAGTCAGTTTGCAAAGATACCATTCTTTATTACAGTGCATGGTGGATTTTATAACGTAACTTGATGAACATTTAACAAAAAAATCATAGTTTACAGACAATGATTTAAAATAATGAAAATTTAAATGAAATCATATTCAAGCACCGCGGCAAGTTCAACTCCTTACAAGTTACAAGATGGCGCTTTCTTCCAATGATGATTTATTGGTCGCTTCAGGTAAGATTTGTAGTGTCAGGATCTCTTACATTATATACACGAGGTTTTGTTTTATCAAACTGCTGATGAATCACGCTAAGATGACCGTAACTGAAAACTGCAATTACGGTCATCTCAGTTTTCAGTTACGGGCATCTTAGCGATTTTTTAAAATCGGATTTTCTCTTTCATATACATTTTTCAGTCGTAATTTGTGATAAGTTCATAGATTACTGTCGTACCAATGCATGTGCCATTCAAAATACATTACAGAAACAATTTAATCGACAAAATAGATTCTTGCCCGATTCCACGTCCGCCATCTTGGGATGACTGTAATTGCAGTTACGGTCATCAGCTTTACCCCAGTGCCTATTACTTGTACCTGCATTTTGTAACTTCTTGTTTACAATAGCTCTTGAACATTTTTCCCCATGAGACATTAATTTGTTTGAGTGATAAAATACATTGTTGCATACATTAAAAGCTCGCATTGAAGTGTGGGTGAAGACTCATCGTTGAAGGCTACATTGGGACGTCTTTTTGTATTTTTTGGGTGATCATTTCACGTTTGTTTCGGGTTATTGCATTTTCTCATTGACATTTCCCTTAATTTCTAATGTACATGTACTATAACTAAATATTTAGATTCAGATATTGTCAACAATATCACTATAATCATGTGTATTCGAAATCAACAACCTCAATATAAATATATTTCATTATCTTAATAAATTTAATCATTAATCACTGTCACTATCAATCAGTTGAACTTTTGATCCCTGAACTTTGTTGATTATTGTTAGTACCGGTATAAGTATTGAATGAGAAATTAAAGTGTTCTCCGTTAATAGTCGCATTTGTAAAAAGTCCGCTCATTGCTGGGTTAAGATTTTTGAAATCGAAATTGCCTTTGTATATTGCATTCTGACTGGAACTGTATGTGTTGTTAAAACCGGTTATTTCATTTGTCGAATGAGAATTGTATGAAATTGAATTACTGTTTAAAACTGAATTAGAGTTGGTGTCCGGAAGCATTACTGAAGTGTTTTTTTTCTGTTGCTCTAAGCTTGTTCTTGAATATGAGAGAAGACTGTTAATATTTTTATGTCCAGTTCTTTGCACAATTTCAGTGTCCTGTATTCCTGCATCTTTTTGTTTCTGTATAGCACCCTTTCTGGCACTATGTCCTGTTAGTTTCTTATTGCTCTCCGGTAGCGATTCTTTAGCCATTCTTTTAATGATTTTGCTGATGGATTTGACACCAAGTCGAAGATTTTTGTACCAGAAGGTTTTTGACTTAATATTGTCATCTTAAAATGTAGTTGCCTGGATATAGAATGGGGAATCAGTCTTTTTCATGTTTTCAGGTCTTTGCAGGGAAAACAGTTTCTATGCAAAGACAGGGCATCTCGTTCTATCAGATTTATTTTCCATTGCAATAGGCCCTGATTTCCTTATATTACCTATGTTGTCTCCTTGTCGTGTTTTTGTTTGTCCCTCTTTACAGTTCTGTAAGTATTCGTCACCATTTGTGTCCACTTTTAAAGTGATATCACCCCAACATAAGTTATAATGTTCAGTAACGCCACGAAGGCCAAAATGATAGCTGTTATTTAGATAAACTGTATTTTGAAGCGCACGCGAGTTGTCTGCACCCAACAAATTGTCATCATACAATTTATTAATTTCTAAATCCGTTAACGGATCTGCAACATTGGGCTTATTTCCCATTTAAGATTTAAGCTCTTTAAATTTAGCAGTCAAAGCTTGCCTACTTTTATAAAACTCATCATCAACGATAATGTTTCCGTCATACTGTTTGTCCTTTAAATATCGATGAATGCTAGCTCTAATAGACTTAAGTGATGAAGGTTCATATTCCAATGTTCCATTTTTGGACTTCTCTTTTTGTGCACTTACAAAAAACAACCCCAGGTAGCATTCTAGCTCAACCTGCGGAATGTTCTCAATACATCGATTCTCGTCGTGTTTATATACAAGTTGAAGACACGTGGTTTTTATTTATATTTAAACACTTGAATTTGTTTACATTTTTAAATGTCCTTCTTCGATACGGGTTTGATTACCTCTTTTATTATCTTCAAACCTTTCTTAACACGTTATTTGTATACAAGTATGAGAGATGCCTATTTTGTTGGTTTAATAATCTTGTAAAATTGTTCTCGATTATGTCGTGCAAAGGTTTTGGTGGTAAATGTATTTAGTATTAAAATAGTCATTCGAGGATAGCATACGGTGTGGTTGTCTTTTGAAAAACCCTTCCACCCTTTTATTAATATACATGGCATTATTATAATTAATTCTTATACATTTTCTAATTGTTGATTTTATTTTGTAGATTAATTATTGTATAACTGTATGTTGCAACAACCAAAATAGACAAGTCTTGATTTTTTAACAATAAGGAGCTTTCTGGTCGGTTGTTACTTGTTGCTGTAAACAGGTGCTGAGTTTCTTGAATTATTTATGTTCGTTTGATTCATGAATTAGAATATAAAGGTGAAATTATTTATAGTACAACACAAACGGGGATAAATAATTGGTGGAATAATCGTTTTATCGAATATCTGCGTTTCGTGCTATATTTACAGACAGTCGTTTTGTAAGCCTTAAGACTAAATTACAAGATTTACCCATACCGAAATTATTCTCCCAATGGCTTAAGTGGCATACACAATTTTTGTATGCTTGAGAAGAGTTTGCAGATACCAAAGGAGTAATCAGAATATGTAAATCGAAGAACAGACAGCACAATGGCCAAAAGAAAAAGTACAAAAGGACAAACAACGATTTGCAAAATATAGTAATAAAACTAAAGATCGAGTAACACGAACCCCACTAAAAACAGGGGGTGAACTCAGGTGCAGATAATCTCCAATAAATCACATTACATTAATAGAGACGGACAGGGATTATCAAAGGTCATAAAGAAACAATACCATTGGCGATAGTTCAAAGATTAACGATTTTTTTTTCGAACGTGTTAAAATCAAATTTACAAGTCATTTTGTAAATCGTACACAATGAAAAATGTGATGTTGGAAGGGATGTGATAATAAATATTAAATGTAAATAAATCCTGAATATAAATAGTAATTTAAATTTGTCAAGATAAATAACAAAAACGTTTAGTTTAGATTATATATGTTCTAGATTTAACCTTTTGAATAAACATGTGGTCGGTATGTCAATATTTATCTGGTCAACACAACTGAAGATGAAATATTACAAGATTAAATACGATTTTGTATGAGTTTCGTGATGTATAAACTCGGTAGAGTCCTTCACAAACTGAATAACGACTTTATGTAAAGTTTGTGAGTGACAGGCGCAGAGTTTACACATCAATAAACACATACAAAATCGTATTTAAATCTTATAAACCAATTTAGTCTGTCCCGTCAATCGATCCTTTATATTAACTTTTGCATATTTTTTTAGAACATGTTTCTGCATGCATGATTCTGTACACAAAAGGTACAATGTAAAATACAAGTTTGATAAGTATGAAAGACCCTCATATAATATACGTAGTTGATATGTTCATTTGTATATTTATTTAGTGAAGGGAAAAAAAACGCAGGGTAACATAATATGCTCCTATATTTTAACTGCGAGGCGAAAAATTACGAAAACTGGGCAGACGAGTGGCTTAGTCAGTGTGCACTAAAATTGGTATCTAAAGTTACTCAACCGTGAAAGGTATTATGTGACATAGGGAATGTGATAAAAAGCAAATAAGACGTGCATAATAATGAAACCAATTTCGTCAACACATCGTGTAATACCACTTTATACTCTTGAGGTATACACATCGCTTTCCACTATTTAAAGTTAATTCGAATCTCTTGTAATCATGCCACGGCTGACAGAAGTTCAGAGGGGTCAGGCTGTTGCATTGCTAATGCAAGGTCAAATGCAACAACAAGTTGCTTTGCAATTTGGTGTGAATGTTTCCACCATAGAGCATCTTGTCCGTCGTCTGAAAGATAGTGGAAGGATTGCCGACCGTCCGCGCGTCACGACGCCACGTCAAGACAGGGCTATTCGTCTTGCCCACCTGCGTAATCGCCACGTTACTGCCACGTTAACTACTGTATGCAATCATAATCGCCCATATCAACTTAGTATGTCCCGTCATACGATCCCTCATATCAACTTAGTATGTCCCGTCATACGATCACCCATATCAACTTAGTATGTCCCGTCATACGATCCCTCATATCAACTTAGTATGTCCCGCGATACGATCCCCCATATCAACTTAGTATGTCCCGTCATACGACCCCTCATATCAACTTAGTATGTCCCGTTATTCGTCCCTCATATCACCTTAGTCCGTGCCGTTATTTAATGTCTATCCCTATCATCAACTTATTTATATCATTACTTGTAAATATCACACTTCAATACATACAAAGTTCACAACAGTACGTCCCTGCTGTTAAGAGTTAATTCTAGAAACCCAAATTTTTCATAGTTATTCTTCTTTTTATTCTGGAACATGATATCGAATAGTAATGAAAACAATATCCTTTATCGTTCTATCTAACTAATAAAAACGAAGATATCTAATCTAGTGCGCGTTTCAGAAATAATATTCATGGTACAGTCAAACGTCAAAAGATTGGAAAGCCAAATAATTAAAATATCGTTTGCAGAAAGAAAAGTAGAGGTCATCAACAGGTCACCTATGCTTGAGGAAGAACCTTTTATTATTATTACTATTATCAATTACATTAATTAGGAATAGTAAATTTTAATATTAATAAGCCATTCAATTATCGTTTGGAGAAAGAAAACTTAAGGTTCTGAACAGGTCTATGCATGACGAAGACCTGTAGATTTTTTCATATTAATTACATTAATTAGGAAAAGTTTATTTTAATATTAGATATATCTAATAAGTCATACAGTGCCGACACAATGATTACTTATTAATAAAACTTACCATTTCCAATCAGAATCCATAACAAGATATACAAGACGTTCTTATAGTTACCCATGATCAAGAAGCAATGATTTACATGCGAGACTTAAAAACGAGACTATGAAATATGCAATAAATAACTGTTGACGTCAGACTCATTACTATGACATTATAATAAACAAATATCAACAATTCCTTCTTAATATGTAGATATATATACAGATAGTGAACAAACTTTAAAACAATTTCAATTTAGGTTAAAATTTATGGGCCATGTTTCAATGATTCTGAATGACCGACATGAAACTTTATACCACACTATTTGTTCTATTTACTAAAGTATATATTCTTTCAAATCACAATAATGTATTCAGTGTCCGCTTTGACAACTTCAAAAATTATTAATTAACTCGTTGATTGCGATAACATACCAAAATAACCCCCCCCTCCCATAATTTAATTTAAATTCGGTTTAATGTTTGATGTATGAAATAAACATAGATATATATTTTAGTGCGAATGACACGTTTCTTCAATAGACCAAACATTGGAAAGCAAAATAATATACAAGTCTTTGTAAGCGCGAAAACCCAAGGGATTTTATTTTTTTTATATTTTTGGTGTTTAACGCCACTTTCAGCAATATTTCAGCTATATCATGGCGATCAGTTTTAGTGGTGGAGGAAGCCGAAGTATCCGGAGAGAACCACCGACCATGGGCAAGAAACTAGTAAACTTTATCATTTGCGACTGCGAATCGAGTGCACCCTTTTTTGTAATTTACAACGCCGGGCGCGAACCCACGCCGTATTGGCGATAGGCTTGTATGAGTTGTTAGATCCAACGACCTAACTCATTTATCCTCCCGGGTCCCTAAAACCCGAAGGCGTTAACATGTAATTTAAAATCAACCAAGGTCATCTATGCCTAGTGAAGGAGAACCTTAGTTTTTATAACAATTACATTATTTGGAGATTGTAAATTGCAACAATAAATATATCTAATAAACCATCTTGGTGTCGAAGCACTGACTTCTGGGCTGTGCATACCCTCGTGGATTCAAATATATGATACATTATGTAATTTTATCATTACAAGGAAGTAACTATTAATACTGTATGTAATTACATTTTGTATATTTTACTACTTACCTAACGAGTCGTCGTGATCGTATAGTAGTTGGATTTATAGCTACCTATGCAATCAGTGCCTATCACCACTAAAGTTGTGTGTTCGTATCCCGCTCAGACGAGGTGTACTCGATACAACATTATGTGATAAAGTTTGTAAGTGACTTGCGACAGGTTGGTGGTTTTCACAGAGTACTCCGGTTTCCTCTATAAATAAAACTGACCTTCACGATATAACTAAAAAAATGTTGAATGTGGCGTTAAACACCATAAACCTACACCAAACCTACTACTTAACCATTTTGGTCCAAAAGCCAAATTACAATATATAGAATGTGTGTCAAAATAGTCCATCTTTTTTTAATTCTGGTTGACAATTCACACTAGTGTTGGCGAACTGTGTATTACAAATCCAATTCAAAACGGCCTTTTAAATTAAATGCGGATACCAATAAACAAAATAATATACGTGTCAATATTAAAATTTTAAAAGATTGAAAACTACAGTATGTGATTTTAAACTTCAGGTTTCGATGAACCTCAATGAGGTAAATAAGAAATATTAAATTAGTACTTTAGTACTAATTCTTTTATGTACTATATACAATAATGTTGTGATTTTAATAACTTTTTAAATTGATGTTCTGTTAAAAAGAAATGTTAAATCGTCACTGGACTTCTTTTATGCAATATATACAATATTGTCCTCATTTAAATAAAAAACATTAAGGTAACAAATGTTGAATTAGTCCTAAAATCGTTAGGAACGGTATCCAAAATGGTATCCAAAATAAAACAGTAAATAAATATTTCCATATGTGTGAGTGTTGTTTAACGCCAATTTTTCAGCTATATCATGGCGAGAACAAATTAATTGTCCATGAAATGACGATGAGGTCCGCTATGTTCTAGACCAACACGTTGAGTTTGGATTTTTATAGTGCTAGCTCACTGAAACAACAGTCCGCGGGTAGACATGTCGCTGCACTCGGACACATTATCCTCAATCCGAGCCAACCAGTCTTTGCTCTTTCTCCTTAATGATGCGTGCTTACCGGAGAAGCAACAAATACCAATTTTAACGTCTTGACCCGACTGCTGCTCGAATCCACGATCTACCGTACTCGAGGCGACCACGCTACCCATTACGCCACCGATGCGGTTATATTTCCATATGCTAGTAAGCAATTATGAAAAGAAAGTTCAAACCGTGATGGTCAACAATTCGACCAATATCAACAAAAACAAACTACATGTATCACCTCTCATCTTAACTCCCTGATTGACTGATGGTTAACGCCAACTTTACCAGTATTTCAATTATATGGTGGCGTGAACAAAAACAAAGTAGCCAGCCCGCGGACAAGTAAGTAATGTATTTGCCTAACCCTAAGCTTAAGTTCAGAAATATTTTCTAGCAGATTTGTGGATATAATGTCTGACGGTGCCGTCGATGTATTCATAACGCCAATTCCTAACATGAAATGCGTTCAGGTTAATACATTTCACTAGGAAGGATTGAACAAAATCTGGAAATTTCGGTAAGCAGAATCATCCCGACCCAATACAATGAGCTTCGTCCATTCCATAACAAGCTCTGGATTTACTCCATTTTTGCATGTATAAAAGCTGCAATCTTGCATATATCAAATGGTTGCAATTAGGAGTCCAAAACATTCGTCGTGTTTCTATGGGCCAATCTTTAGAGGTTCTGTTGGACAATATCTAGGATTTATATGGGATAATCTTAAGGAACTCTATGGGATAATCTTAAGGATTTCCAATCAAATCGCGAAATGTTACCCATAGAACTTGAATTTCCTTATTTTTACCCGTATAAACTAGATTTTTGTTTCCGATATTCCACTTAGCAATGTAAACGTTATGCACGTGGTGTTACTGGTGAGTATTATTAATGCATGAATGGGTGTATGTACAATAGATATATAATTATAAATTAAGGTTTTACCTACTAGTATCTAAAAAAAAACAACAACATGCGAGATAGATTTTGTAAAAGTACATAAAACGGAATAAAGTGCATTGTTAATCTAAATACAGTTTATTCCGTCAGATTTATTTTAGGATAAACTACTGCCACGTAAATGATAAATAAAGAGGAGAACATTTATCTTTTAAGAACTTCTAATAATCTGTGCAATTCATATGAATAAACAATTAAATAACAGCTTGACCCTGCTATGTAACACTATATACATTTTACAATTTGATAGTCTCTATAGTTAATTTGAGGTCACTGTTGGGTGAACAGTCGAACTTAAAAGCTGGCTTAACATATGAATTGTTCAGACGTTTTTTAAGGTTTCATTTTCTCTACCCGCTTTCTTTTTTCTCATAATGAGAGGCGAATAACCTTCAGGGGAAAATAGTTTAGATAAATGTTCGTCATTTGTTTCACAGCACGCTGATGGTGCTGCAATTTGAGAAGACTGAATATTGTATTTGTCGTCAGAAGAAATTTCAATAACATGTTGTTTTGCTGCTCTTGTCTGCACATGTGAATATATGGTGAAGCAGTGGTTATTACCTTACTTGCTGGCAATGAATTAAGAAATAATTCATGGAAGCCATATGTATATATTGTTTTTACCACGGGTATGCCCTTTATGTCACGAAGTAAAAAGCTGACATAAAGGGCCTAATCGTAAAAACAATATAAAGCTGACTGGACTAGAAATCTCACTCAGGCTGAGTGATTTCTCAATTTGGCTATGAACTGAATCTATTTCTTGAATGGACCTGGCGCGCAAAGTTTTCGTTCAATAATTTTCAACGCAGATGGAGTGTGTTGCACAAAATGTTGCAAAGCAGTACACATGATTGCATTGCGATTCTGCGAAATGCACGAGTCGGAGCACGATGTAATGGCCTCTAGATCAGGAAAATTTTGAAGCACTCTTTCAAATATTTTCAACAAAGCACTAGCGATCTCATTAGGACCTCTGCCTGCTTGATGCTCTACCCATATGGCATTATAAGCACGTTTATTAAGTGACATGTAGCTGTTAGGTTGTACACATTTAATTTTCTCTTGTAGAAAAAAAACAGAAATGTTTGCCTGAGGGCATGTGATGAGGTTTTCCAAGTCAAAACATAAAACTGCCTTTTCTGAGGTTCTATCATTATACCGTTCCATTTTTGTCCTAACCTTGCTTTGTATATGTGCATCATATTTTTTAATATTGAGTTGATCTCTAACATCTTGCACGTTTTGACTGATCTTGTATTCTTCGTAAAGATCACATCTATCCTTCGTTGGCATATGAAAGCCTAAATTGAAATCGTTGTTAAAGATATTTCGATATGTGTAGAGTTTTTCAGGTATGATTCCCTTTGAATTACAATGAAAAACATAAAGGTCATAAATTTTGGACACCGAAAGACATGGATCAATGTATTCTCTCTTGACGGAGGCTCTACAGTAATGCGTTTCGATTTTTTGGGAAAGGATTTTATATGGTTTCTGATTATTTCTTTTCCTTCGTTTGATACTTTCTTTTTTACATGTTTACCTCTTTTATCTTCATATGTAGGGAATTTGTTCTCCAAGAAATACTGTGTTTTCCTACCACTGATATCGAGGGTTTTAAGAAAATATATCTTTGCACACACGCACCCTGTCAAAATCTTTCTGGAAATAGTATTCATATGAAAATTTACGTTTATAATTTTCACTCTTTGTCTTAGTTCTAACCTTTAATTTTCATTTTCGGTCAATATTACTAGAATAAAATGCATTTTTCTCAGAATCGTTATATGACCAAAAGCGATCAAATATGGACTTTATATCTGTTGGTGATATTTTGTGACTACACCTAAATCGACAGATTCCATTACAGTCCTTGCTTGTTTTTATTTCTCTTTTTCTATGACTTTTACCTGTGACGTTTACATATTGCAAACCAGGCTGTCGTTTTCTTTTTCTGATGTTTTGTCTCCAATTTTGTGGATTTCTTTTTCTTTTTCTACTTCTTGTTTCTG
>MJUT01001831.1:69342-81574 GCA_002080005.1 Gigantidas platifrons | reverse complement strand
ATTTTGGACACCGAAAGACATGGATCAATGTATTCTCTCTTGACGGAGGCTCTACAGTAATGCGTTTCGATTTTTTGGGAAAGGATTTGATATGGTTTCTGATTATTTCTTTTCCTTCGTTTGATACTTTCTTTTTTACATGTTTACCTCTTTTATCTTCATATGTAGGGAATTTGTTCTCCAAGAATCACTGTATTTTCCTACCACTGATATCGAGGGTTTTAAGAAAATATATCTTTGCACACACGCACCCTGTCAAAATCTTTCTGGAAATAGTATTCATATGAAAATTTACGTTTATAATTTTCACTCTTTGTCTTAGTTCTAACCTTTAATTTTTGGTCAATATTACTAGAATAAAATGCATTTTTCTCAGAATCGTTATATGACCAAAAGCGATCAAATATGGATTTTATATCTGTTGGTGATATTTTGTGACTACACCTAAATCGACAGATTCCATTACAGTGCTTGCTTGTTTTTATTTCTCTTTTTCTCTGACTTTTACCTGTAACGTTTACATATTGCAAATCAGGCTGTCGTTTTCTTTTTCTGATGTTTTGTCTCCAATTTTGTGGATTTCTTTTTCTTTTTCTACTTCTTGTTTCTGTAGGATCATTTAACCTTAACCAGTTTTACTGTACATCCATATTTTCGAATGCGTCATTACAAATTTTGGTATTCAACTGGCTTTTAAGCAACTTAACAGCGGAAGCAGTGTTTCTCCTGGTATTTATTGAGTCTTTTTTCCAGTAAAATCTTGTTAAATTCTTCCTCTCCAACTTGCGAACTGTCCGTCTGCCCTGTTTGTTTACATGCAGCAGAAGATACAATGACGAATGTTCGCTAAAACGCGCAATTTGATTGGCCGACTGAAAATGAAATCTAATCTCTGGTTGGACAACGTTGAAGCCCCGAATAGACTCCCTCGGGAACTCACTCTGAGGTACAACCAAGAAAGTACTGTTTAGGCCAATCGGCGAAAAGCAAAATTCCTTACCATTTAATAATTCTTGGTATTTGTTAAACAGTTTCTTGCAAAATGGTTGTATCGCTTCTTCTTCCAGGTAAGAAACCGGGTTCGTTAAACGAATGTATTTGGTTCCGCTTGAAAACTTCGCTTCTGATACCATCACTGCTATTTTCATTTGAGGTAATTATTGTTATGCAATGGTCGAAATTTCTACTGACCTTGCTCAATCTTTGATCAAATTTCTCGACTTGAGCCAAAATAACTACAATACGGACCTGGGTGACTGTTTGATAGTGTTTAAAGCAAAAAAGTTATATATTGGTGGAGGAAACTGTAGGACTATAGAAAACCACCGACCTGTCGCAAGTCACTGACCAACTTTATCACATAATATTGTACACCTCGCCCTGAACGAGATTTGAAGTCACAAGATCAGTGGTGATAGGCACTGATTGCATAGGTAGTTGTAAATCCAACTACCATACGATCACGGCCCCCTGGGAGACTGATTAGTGGACTTTAGTATAAAGATAACATAATACTCGAGTTGTCTGTTGTCCAAAGTCTCAAAGACGGTAGAGAATCTGACTAGTCTAGAAATCACAATATATACATTGCAGGGATATAATTTAATGGGAATCGATATCTAGACTGCAGAGCTAGACTAATTTAATCTATTCTAGCCCTGAAGGACAACTCTAGACCTGTATTTGCGGTGAGGATCGCGAAGCGACCTGAATTGGCTAGGGGTTTTGCATGCTCCCCGCCCCCGAACAGTTTTAATAATTACATGCAAAATCCTGCATTCTGAGTATGTTTTGAATGTATGAGATGTGTAAATATTGTGTCAAAAAAGTTGTTTGTTTTGTTTCAAAGATTGATAAATGTTAATAAAAGGTCAATTTTGTTTTATTCTGAATTTGTATTTGTCCTCAGGCTCCAGTTCACCATATGGCTGCTGGTTCACCCTCCTACCCCTTGTTGATGAGGAATTCCATTAGTGGATGGCAGATAAAGGGTCAAACTCCTTTATTGAAGAAGAATGAATTTTAACACATGATTTCTGTCATTTTATCACAAAACAATCTGGATGTCCAGTCATTTTTGTCTGCTTCATTATAATAAAGTCTTGTTCAGCAATATCTGATCTTGCAGGCAATGTAGCAAATAGGTCCATTAATACCATGTTGTTGTTTTTGTTAAAGTTATCACTGGTGCCAAATGTCTTGTTCACTTCACACCACTTAAAATTTTGAACATTTATGTCGTTAGAGCTATAACATATAATATGATTTAATATTAGACAAGACCTAACATAAGAAACAATTCAATGGATATTATAACAGAAATACACTGTTACTGTTAATATGTAATGTGTAATTATTCTCATATCCAATTACAACTATGTATAAATAAGATAGAAAAATGGGCAATGGAGAATGGGTTTAAATTCTCCAGCTCAAAAACTGTAGGGATGCACTTTTGTAATTAAAGAGGACTCCATCCAGACCCTGAGTTAAAAATATATAATTCCCCTATTAAAATAGTTTCAGAAACTAAATCTTTAGGTCTTCTTTTTGATAGTAAACTTACCTTTCCACCCCATATTAAAATGCTTAAAAATAAGAGCCTTAAAGCTCTTAATATTTTAAAATTTGTATCCAGTACCGACTGGGGTGCGGATAGCACGGTTTTATTAAATTTATATAGATCGTTGACTCGATCAAAGTTGGATTACGGATGTATCGTTTACGGTTCAGCCCGTCCATTGTACATCAAGTTACTAGATACAGTCCATCATCAAGGATTACGACTCTCACTTGGAGCGTTCAGAACGTCTCCAGTTGAGAGTTTGTATGTTGAAGCAAACGAGCCTTCCCTTGAAAACAGACATATCAAACTTGGTATGCAGTATGCAACCAAATTGAAGGCTTATCCTTCAAATCCTGCACATGACTGTGTTTTTAATCCTCTATATGAAAATGTTTACGATAAACAACCCAATACAATTCAATCTTTTGGACTCCGAGTAAAATCACACTTTGAAAATTCTGATATAAATTTGGATGACATAGCACCTACTGTAATTCCTGAAAACCCTCCATGGTTAAATCCAAAACCTACTTTTAATTTTGAACTTACACAACACAAAAAATCAGAAACAAACCCTTTATTAATTCAGCAACATTTTGCTGAAATTGGATCGGTAACATCTGAATACACTGCAATATATACTGATGGTTCACAGGATGGTGATAGCGTAGCGTCGGCAGCTGTTTTTGGACAGCACGTCTACTCAGCTCGAATACCATCTGCCAGTTCGATCTTCAGTGCAGAAGCTAATGCAATACTTCTTGCCTTGAAGTTCGTTCCTCTACTGAAAAGAGTAAATTCATGATCTGTTCCGATTCTCTTTCTTGCCTGTTGGCAATTGAGAGTTGTAAAACTCAAAGCCCTTTTATTTTAAAAATTGTTGAAATTTATAAAAGCCTTGTTGCTATTGGTAAACATGTAATTTTCACATGGATCCCTAGTCATATAGGTATCCATGGGAACACAGTCGTTTACCGGGAAGCCAAGAATGCATTGGATGATCCTGTATCCAATTGTTCTATTCCTTATACAGATATTAAACCTTTTATAGTGAAATATATTTTAAAACGTTGGCAAGATAGCTGGGACCAGCAAATTCATAACAAATTACACGAAATGCATTCCCTAGTTGGCAAGACTCATTGTTCTTAAGGTTAAAATCGGAAGGAACAGGTAGTCTTGACCAGATGTCGTATAGGTCATAGTAGACTTACTCACAGCTATTTGTTAAATAATGAGGAACGACCGGAACGTATTCCGTCTAATTCTAATTTTTCATTAAAACATGTCTTGATTGATTGTGTGGATGTTGTCGATGTTCGGCAGACATTCTACAATGCGAACAGTTTATCTAATTTTTTTACAAATGTCGCAGGCGACACAATTTTGCGATTTTTAAAAGAAATTAATTTATATGCAAAAATATAGTTATATAACATATGTTCTAGATGTATGGTTTTTATATTTTTAATGTTTCTTTTATTTGTGCAACCCCCTCCCAGAGGGTGTGCCGGGGGTATAATATGCACCAGGTTTCCCCGTCCTAGAGGCACTAGTCCTCTAAAAGGGGTCAACCCCCCGGGCATCCCGGGGTACAGAAATGGGACCGAGAGCTTCTTCGGCTTGAAGGGGCGTATGTCGGATGTCCGGGATGTATAAATTGACAACCAACCCGTCCTTTGGATGAGACGTAAATAAAACTGAGGTCCCGTGTTGAGAGATTGCCACCCTCTTCGCACGTTAAAGAGTCCAGTGTAACAGCTCATTATGAGCATTATGCTCATGACGAGTGGTCCATAGGAGACCTGTTGCACTGGCAAAATTCTCCGTCCCTACCCATCACATTTCCTTGTTTCGAGTCCCGTGGCGTTTAAATTATTCTTGTCCTGAATATAGCTGAAAAATTGCTCCCTGAACGTTAAACATCAATCAATCAATCGATCAATCATATCCATGATCACATCTTAATTTGCTGTCGCTACTCGAGTGCCTCGGTGACTTTCTGACAGGTTCCATTTTCTTTTGAATTTTGGAGATTAAACTCAGTTTACAAAAAAGTTATATTTTCCTATATTTCACAGTATTTGTTTGGCATATCTGTAGGAACGCAGTCAGCAGGGACGTTGTGGAAGGTCCCACCTTCGCCCTACTGATCTACGTCAACGGTAGTTGTGTAAGGACCCACCCTTACCACTAATCAACAGTCTATTTTTACTTTGAGAGAGATCTTGCGAAGCCACTCTTCCCAAATGTCTACTTAGATGAATCCCGTCCAGATATAATTGGTATTTATATTGATCTCTAGCCCTTTTATGTTTATTTTTAGAGTTGATACGATGTAAATTTCTAATGAGAATCCAGGAGATCTTGTATTCAGGGTATTGTTTATATATCTGATGTGATCATTAATTTCAGTTATATGATTTGCAAGTGTATGATCTTCTGCTAGGAATTTATTTTTCTCTCATTATTACGGCGTTTTAACCCCGGTGAACCAGTGGTGGAAAAATCTGTAATCCTCTAGAGTATTAAAATGTCTCGTGCCTTTCACCGCATTAATTTCAAATTTTGAAATAAAGTTCGTGTTAAATAATGGGAGAAACAAATTCTCCTTCAGTTGCCCATGTGGGTTACGATATTTCACCACTCGCGAGAGTTACATTTAAAATTTGAACCACTCGCCTAACGGAGAAATCCACGGGCAACTGAAGGAGAGTCTATATATATATATATCAGGAAGTTTATGCAATTTATTCCATTCACTTATTGAATAATGTGGTATTTCCAAAAAAGTCAACTTGCACCCTGGATATTTTTGTAGAATTTCAGGTATTTCCTGGAAATTTTCAATAAGTTTTTGAACTAATTCAGAGTGTGATATATGGAATATTGTATTGCGTGAGATCACATGTTCCAAGCCATACGTATAGTGATATATTATCCAAGTGACCAATCTTGGCATCTAGATTTTCCCTTAATCAGTCAAGACCTTACCCAGATGTACGACCCGATTGAAACCACCATCTTTTATTGTTCTCAAAATGCTCCTTAGAATGTAAGCTATTGGTTCCCTCTACATTCTGGTGCTTTGCCTTAATAGATATTTCCCTTGCTATCAGTAAGAACAATAGGTGTAAGCAGGTTTTCTCCAGTAGGAGGGTCAAACCTTCTCCCTATATATTTCAATAGCTTGTGTTCAGTTATATATGTATGGTTGATAATCATAACCTGAATAGGGGACTTAATAGTTACAATCGGAGATGCAATTTTACTATTTTTCAATCTTGAGTGTTTTGTAAACAAAATGTTTGAAAGTATGATTTGAAATAATTACATGTCTATGTTTATAGATAAATTTCTTTGTTTTAGTTTAAAGCTCAATTAGTATGACTTCACAGCCAGTAATGGGTGGTTGAACCGCTTCCAAATGAGACACAATATTAATTGTAGTGTGCTAAGTGGTGAATCGGCGGAGGTAGGCAGAGATGTAGTTGAGGACTGGCCAAAGCGCCTTATTGACATTTGTAAGGATTACAGGAAGGAGAATATCTATAACTGTGATGAAACAGGACTTTTGTTTACAGAGCACTGCCTACAAGATCTTTGGTTGAAAAGGGAGATACATATAATGGTGGGAAAAAAGCGAAGGAGAGGCTTACCGTTTTACTTTGTTTCAGTGGATCTAGGGAGAAAGTGAAACCTTTAGTTATTGGAAGATAACAGAATCCACGCGGTTTCAAGGGATATCACAAGTCAAATTTAAGAGTAACTTATGAAGAAACCACAAAACTTGGATGACAGGTGAACTTTTCAAATCGTGGTTGAAAAGACTAAATCATAAAATGAGAACGCAAGACAGAAATATCTTGTTATTTATTGACAATTGCAGTTCTCATCCGCATTTGGACTTCTCAAATATTAAGCTTGCTTTTTTCCTATCCAACACCACATCTAAATTACAACCCATGGACGATGGAATAATTCAGAACTTTAAACTGATCTATAGAAAAAAGTTATTGGGGCATGTACTGTTTCTTATGGATGATGTGTCAACTGCTACTGAAGTCTCCAAATGTGTAACTTTGCTTGGTGCCATTCAGTGGTTGACATCAGTCTGGGACCAAATTTCAGAGGAGACCATTGAAAAGTGTCTCAAGAAATGTGGCTTCTTTAGTGAAATCAATGGTAAGTTTAACAAAATATAATTTATTGTATTTTACACCTGTAATTGACATTAAACAATTTAATAGATTTTATCTCACGCCTCTAATGTAAATTCACATGGTCAACAATAGCATGTAAGTACATATGGTAATAATTTTCCTAATTGGTTAATTGAACTGCTCTAGACTACATGTACATTTAACAAGATAGGATATGGATGAAAATGAACATGAAAGTAAATTCACCTAAAACTGAGGTAAAAATCAAAAGTTAACATATAAAGATTAAAACTAATTACAACTAATTATCTAATTTACTAAAAAAAAAATATTATGAACAAACAATTCATACATGTATGTATGGTTGTATGCCAAGTATTACATGTATTAAAGTAAATATTAAATAAGCTATTGGTTGATTAATGAATTTTGAACTTGTATTCAATTACAGGCATAATACAGATATCTGATGACACTATTGAAGAAGAATGGGATGAGGAAGATTTATTGCCTCTGCTACCAATGGGAAAAAATTTTCAGAACTTTGTGAATTTTGACAACATTGCTACAGAAAGAGATACTGGAACTGATGGTGACTGGGAAAAGGACTTTTTACAAGAAACAAGAAACATACATGAATCAGGAATTACCACAGACAATGACATTGATGACATGATGAAAGTGACGTTGAAATTGACAATGAATTACATGTACCTATATAATCACTCCCTGATTCATGGAATTGCAGTGCAAAAAAATGGGATATGGACCACAAATAATAAGGAGCTAGTAGACATAATGACAAAAGCTCAGGAAGTTTTAAAAAAGGAAAAAAGAAAAGCTGTTCACTTGAGGAATTAGACAAACATTGAATCTTTCTTCAGTGGCAGTGCTTAGAAAGTGTACATAGTTTTATTTGAATACATGTATGAATTTTAACTAGTGCTTTGATGAAAAGGAATATTTTAATACAACTAGTTTTATGGATATTTTAGTAAATGACAAATATAAATTTTAATACAACTAGTGAAGGAATGACTGGATATTTTAGTGCTTTTATTGAAATGCTATTTATTTTAATAAATATATGTGTTAATAAATCTTGATTATAAGACAACAGTAATTCATCAGTGTCAATCGATCATTTCCAAGACCATTATCTGAAATTATAAAAGTATGTCATTAAAAACTGTTAAATATTTGCATTGACATTCAATTTGAGCTTCCCCCTCAAGAAAGGCCACCCCTTTTATAAGGCCACTTTTCTGATGCAGTAGGGGTGGCTTTATAAGAGGGGGACTACTGTACTTTATTTTATTTGCTATGGTTATTTTCATTGTTTTCATTTTACAGACATTAGACGTTAGAGATACAGAAGGAGTGGCGACGTATTAGTTATCTTGATGTGAATTGATTGATACCGAAAACATCAGCCTATCGAGCCAGAATATGACGATTGTTGGCGAGCAGGCTGATATTTTAGTATCGATCATATTCGCATGTATTAAATCAAACATAAACACGGATAATCTCGATATATTGTTCATCTATAGGTTTCGATATTTGTATTTTCGCGGGAAAAATCACATGATTCAAAATATGCATCTGCACTCACTATTTTAGGCAAAATACGCTTCAAAACATAGTTACTAAGTCAGTTTACAAAGATACCATTCTTTATTACAGTGCACGGTGGATTTTATTACGTAACTTGATGAACATTTAACAAAAAAATCATTTTTCAGTCGTAATTTGTGATTTCCTTGTGATAAGTTCATAGATTACTGTTGTAACAATGCATGTGCCATTCAAAATACATTACAGAAACAATTTAATCGACAAAATAGATTCTTGCCCGATTCCACGTCCGCCATCTTGGGATGACCGTAATTGCAGTTACGGTCATCAGCTTTACCCCAGTGCCTATTACTTGTACCTGCATTTTGTAACTTCTTGTTTACAATAGCGCTTGAACATTTTTCCCCATGAGACATTAATTTGTTTGAGTGATAAAATACATTGTTGCATACATTAAAAGCTCGCATTGGAGTGTGGGTGAAGACTCATCGTTGAAGGCTACATTGGGACGTCTTTTTGTATTTTTTGGGTGATCATTTCACGTTTGTTTCGGGTTATTGCATTTTCTCATTAACATTTCCCTTAATTTCTAATGTACATGTACTATAACTAAATATTTAGATTCAGATATTGTCAACAATATCACTATAATCATGTGTATTCGAAATCAACAACCTCAATATAAATATATTTCATTATCTTAATAAATTTAATCATTAATCACTGTCACTACCAATCAGTTGAACTTTTGATCCCTAAACTTTGTTGATTATTGTTAGTACCGGTATAAGTATTGAATGAGAAATTAAAGTGTTCTCCGTTAATAGTCGCATTTGTAAAAAGTCCGCTCATTGCTGGGTTAAGATTTTTGAAATCGAAATTGCCATTGTATATTGCATTCTGAATGGAACTGCATGTGTTGTTAAAACCGGTTATTTCATTTGTCGAATGAGAATTGCATGAAATTGAATTACTGCTTAAAACTGAATTAGAGTTGGTGTCCGGAAGCATTACTGAAGTGTTTTTTTGTGTTGCTCTAAGCTTGTTCTTGAATATGAGAGAAGACTGTTAATATTTTTATGTCCAGTTGTTTGCACAATTTCAGTGTCCTGTATTCCTGCATCTTTTTGTTTCTGTATAGCACCCTTCCTGGCACTATGTCCTGTTAGTTTCTTATTGCTCTCCGGTAACGATTCTTTAGCCATTCTTTTAATGATTTTGCTGATGGATTTGACACCAAGTCGAAGATTTTTGACTTAATATTGTCATCTTAAAATGTAGTTGCTTGGATATAGAATGGGGAATCAGTCTTTTTCATGTTTTCATGTCTTTTCAGGGAAAACAGTTTCTATGCAAAGACAGGGCATCTCGTTCTATCAGATTTATTTTCCATTGCAATAAGTCCTGATTTCCTTATATTACCTATGTTGTCTCCTTGTCGTGTTTTTGTTTGTCCCTCTTTACAGTTCTGTAAGTATTCGTCACCATTTGTGTCCACTTTTAAAGTGATATCACCCCAACATAAGTTATAATGTTCAGTAACGCCACGAAGGCCAAAATGATAGTTGTTATTTAGATCAACTGTATTTTGAAGCGCACGCGAGTTGTCTGCACCCATCAAATTGTCATCATAAAATTTATTAATTTCTAAATCCGTTAACGGATCTGCAACATTGGGCTTATTTCCCATTCCCAAAGATTTAAGCTCTTTAAATTTAGCAGTCAAAGCTTGCCTACTTTTATAAAACTCATCATCAACGATAATGTTTCCGTCATACTGTTTTTCCTTTAAATATCGATGAATGCTAGCTCTAATAGACTTAAGTGATGAAGGTTCATATTCCAATGTTCCATTTTTGGACTTCTCTTTTTGTGCACTTACAAACAACAACCCCAGGTATCAGTCTAGCTCAACCTGCGGAATGTTCTCAATACATCGATTCTCGTCGTGGATATTTGTGAAAAACGTTTTAAAGATTTTTACGTCTGATTTTGTTTTCCTACTGGTATTTATGTTCTCCTGTTCTTTTATGTATATTTCGAGATCTCCATCAGTGATATTTTTTAATCGATCAAGGTTGTGTGTATTTTTGTTTTCCGATGGTTTATAATTAGTTTTGGGTGTATAATTGTCAGAAGTGGCATCTACACCTTATTGCTGTACACATGATAAACTGTTATAGCGATTTTTTCGTGGTTCAGAAAAATCCCAGTAATAAAAAGAGGGAACATTTGTGGCACTTAACAATTCATTTTCATCTACATCCGACTAAGCTTCACATTCTCATCATTTGTTGCCTTCTCTCCAAATTGCATTAAAAAATGTTTCCTTGTTTGTGCTTCAAAATTATCAGAGGTAATTTTGCTTGTTGTTTTAGCAGACGAAATTATTGCTTTGGACCAGCTTGAAAAAGGGGGGAGGGGGTCATGTTGTTTTCTTGACAATATTTTTTAAATTAATGTTTGTAAAATTTGAGAATTTGTTTGTATTTGGTATAAATAAATGTTAAGAATGTTGATTTTTCCCTTTAATGGTGATATTCACTGTTGTTTTTAATTACAAACATAAAAGTCGACAACATGATTCACCTATTTTCATTTGCGGTTTTGTTTACCAATTCCGTCACGGTTTAGAAAACACAAAGGTCATGACCTCGATTATGACGTAAAAAAATAGTCACAGGAGAGCTTATCAAGAATTGTGTCAAGTATATTTTTGTAAAACGATGTTTGTTGATATTGCTGACACGACAGTTACTAATTTGATTTATGTTTAAAAAATGAAATGTTAACTAGCTAATGGTGTTGATGAATTTCATTTACTTTTGTCATCTTCACAGTAATTATCGTCTAAATGTTGGAAGAATTTGGTGATAACTCCAGCTGCCTGTTGATAAGTCCTGCTCAGCTCACGTAGACTTTGATACGAGTTTTGCTTATGGGGTCAGCAGGTAGATATAGCGGGAGGGAAGGATGATAAAGTTATTTATTAGGTAAGAATTAACCCCTTAAGTAAAGACCTAAAAATGAATGCATCAATCAATGTATTAATTTGCAGTTTAAGAAATGATGAATTTGTCAAATTGGCGATATTGAATTATCTCCCTTTTTATGGATTTTTTTTTAATTTTGCAAATTTTCAATAATTTTTCTCATATTTTAGGAAGATAAGTGGATTATCACAAAGATGGTAGAAATCAAGGAATTTTGGTTCATAAAGCCTGTCACAGAAGGTAACAGAAAAGATGTTTAATTCATGGATTGGAACAACTTTTATGGCTTCCATTGTTTTTTTTTTTACATTTGATGTTAGTCTGAGTGTGGATTCAAATGACTCTCTTTTCGCTTTTTTTTCAGATAATTAAAACAAGTAAAGTGTTATGTATATCAAAAGATGACGGTGCTCATGTATCATGTCTTATTTTACTGTATTTTATAAATTTTGAATTATGTGGTTGCTGCTACTTTTTTTTCTTGCAGGTAAAGAACCGGATTCGTTAAACGAATGTATTTGGTATCTCTTGAGAACTCCGCTTCCGATACCATCACTGCTACTTTCGGTTGAGGTAATTATTGAGATGCATTGGTCAATGTATCTGCTGACCTTGCTCAATCATCGACTTGAATCAGAAAGACTACAATACAGGCCTAGGAGAAAACATAATAATGAATATTTATTAGTATATAAAGTAACTCCAATATATAAATATAGAATAACCCGATATTTTGCAGTTGATGCTGACAATAACACTAGGTGAAACCAAATGATACTGACAATAACACTCAGTGAGACCAAAGGAAACTGACAATAACTCAGTGAGACCATATGATACTGACAATAACACTCAGTGAGACCAAATGATACTGACAATAACACTCAGTGAGACCAAAGGATACTGACAATAACACTCAGTGAGACCAATTG
>MJUT01001831.1:41387-63352 GCA_002080005.1 Gigantidas platifrons | reverse complement strand
CAACACAAACACTGTTATTAGAAATGTATGTCATTTCACTGTGACGTCAATAACTCGGTCAGCTGATTGATTCTGTGAACAGGAAATCGATAATTGTTGACAAACATCATACGCAAACGTAAACAAATTAATGACACAACATTAAGAGTTTTAAAATATAGATTAGACTTTAGCTACCGTTATATTTTGTAAAGCATATTTTATTTTAATCACATCTACAAACAATATTAAAAAAGGATCACAGAGTTATAAATAACACTGGAAAATCTTGAAGCGACGATTACTTTTGGCGGGTAACAGGGTGTGTAGCTTGTCTTACACCGGGGAGGGGGTGTCAGACAAAAAAATATTTTCCCGTGAAAATGAAGAACTACTGTATCCTCTGTGTAAGAACATGTAGTCTTGACCAGATGTCGTATAGATCATAGTACACTTACTGGAACTGCTTACCCTTCCGGAACACCTGAGTTCACCCCTGGTTTTAGTGGGGTTCCTGTTATTCGATCTTTAGTTTTATATGTATGTTTTTTCGATCATTGTTTGTCCTTTTGTACTGTTTCTTTTGTCCATTGTGTTGTCTGTTCTTCTTCGATATACGGTTTCTGATTGCCTCTTTGGTATCTTCAATCTCTTCTTTTTTTTGGTTAAAAAATGAGGAACGACCGGAATGTATTGCGTGTAATTCCAACTATTCATTGAAACATGTATTGCTCGACTGTGGATGTTTCTGACATTCGTCAGACTTTCTACAACGTCCATTCTATATTTGATGTATTTACAAATGTCGCAGTCCACACAATATTGAAATTTAAACCCGCAAAAAATGTATACACAAAAATATAGTTACATAGCATATGTTCTAAATATATGGTTTTAATTTTATAATGTTTCTTTTATTTGTACATATTATCCGATTGTTTTATAGACAAGTATATTTTATGTTTTATTTCTAAGGATCTTGTAGGTGTATAAGTTTAATGATAAAATTTGTTCACGCCACAATATAGCTGAAATATTGCTGGCGTAACACAACAATCGATCAATCTATTACCGTCTATATATAGATTTATAAATAACGGTAAATCAAAGAGCAAAACCCAACGATGTTTACATGTATTAGTTGAGTTCGTGATGTTTATTTTTGGCAGAGTATATATCTTTTCGTTTTTATTTCCGTGTTGTGGTGTACACTCCGATTTCCGCATAAAACGATTTTCGTTTCGTCTCTACTCCTATTTGTTTTGTAAAAGTTATTTGTATTTATTTATGTATACTGGCGTGCAAAACGATTCATATTTCAGGTGATGTTCGTGTCGTTAATACTAACACGATGGGAGTCACTAATGGAGCTGGAACACCCGAGTTAACCCTCTCCCCAGGTATTGATTGTGATTCGTGTTGCTCAATCTTTAGTTATCTGTGTAGGAAATGTTTGAAGATAACTAAGAGGTAATCATAATCTTCAATTCGCAGAGCTACATACAATACAATGGCCAAATGAAAAAGGCAAATGAACAAACAATAAACTACAAAACATTACACAGAAAACTAAAGATGAAGCAACACGAACCCCACTAAAAAGCGGGGGTAAACACAAGTGCTCCAGAAGGGTTAGAATTCCTGCCCCGCATGCGAAACCCGTCGTGTTAGTGTTAAATGAAACGAACATCATCTGATATGGATATCGTGTTGGACACCAGCATAAATAAAACATAGACCTCCTACAAAACAAATGTGTCTAGACGAATCGAACATGGTTTGTATGCAGAAAACGTAGCGGACATCACAACACGAATATTTTATGTACTAGACACAATATGATAATACCCATTAGGGTAAAGACATCGAAGCAATAATCAAATCGAATTTGATTACATAATGTTTTAGATGACATTTATTTCTTTTTATGCAGTATTTGGTTCCAAACTCACATGTAGTAGGTACTGCAGTAGTAGGAATAACCATAGCTGTAGTTGTAGCAATACCTAGATGATGTCTGTACAATTGTAAAGTAAATAAAATGTAATATATCACCTGGAATAGTACTCTACCTTATCCTCCCACATAACATAACCAAACCAACATTTCGTAAAAAAAAACAATCGAACGCGAACGATACAATAAAAGGACATATTTTCAGTTGATATACTGAATATAATAGTGTCCTACTTGATGGCGTTGAAGGCGACAAGCTTTTCTTCATACTACCTCTGTCATTAAAATGTTTACTGTATTAACTTAGCTGAATTATACGTGTTTGTTTCATATCTCTCATCAACTGTTATTGTTGTATTTAATTTGCCAGATTCGATGTCCCTGTACAAGACGATATATATATATTTTTTTTACAAACATCATTATACTGATTGAGTTTTTTGTTGAGAAACATCTCGAATATCATCAATCATGGCCACGACGACCCCTCTATATTTTTATCAAACTTACCATTTAGTGTTTATATACAAGTTGAAGACACGTGGTTTTTATTTATATTTAAACACTTGAATTTGTTTACATTTTTAAATGTCCTTCTTCGATACGGGTTTGATTACCTCTTTTATTATCTTCAAACCTTTATTGACACGTTATTTGTATACAAGTATGAGAGATGCCTATTTTGTTGGTTTAATAATCTTGTAAAATTGTTCTCGATTATGTCGTGCAAAGGTTTTGGTGGTAAATGTATTTAGTATTAAAATAGTCATTCGAGGATAGCATACGGTGTGGTTGTCTTTTGAAAAACCCTTCCACCCTTTTATTAATATACATGGCATTATTATAATTAATTCTTATACATTTTCTAATTGTTGATTTTATTTTGTAGATTAATTATTGTATAGCTGTATATTGCAGCAACCAAAATAGACAAGTCTTGATTTTTTATCAATAAGGAGCTTTATTTTGATGCACGCTGTCTGGTCGGTTGTTACTTGTTGCTGTAAACAGATGCTGAGTTTGTTGAATTATTTATGTTCGTTTGATTCATGAATTAGAATATAAAGGTGAAATTATTTATAGTACAACACAAACGGGGATAAATAATTGGTCGAATATCTGCGTTTCCTGTTCTATTTACAGACAGTCGTTTTGTAAGCCTTAAGACTAAATTACAAGATTTACCCATACCGAAATTATTCTCCCAATGGCTTAGGTGGCATACACAATTTTTGTATGCTTGAGAAGAGTTTGCAGATACCAAAGGAGTAATCAGAATATGTAAATCGAAGAACAGACAGCACAATGGCCAAAAGAAAAAGTACAAAAGGACAAACAACGATTTACAAAATATAGTAATAAAACTAAAGATCGAGTAACATGAACCCCACTAAAAACGGGGTGAACTCAGGTGCAGATAATCTCCAATAAATCACATTACATTAATAGAGACGGACAGGGCTTATCAAAGGTCATAAAGAAACATTACCATTGGCAATAGTTCAAAGATCAACGATATCTTTTTCGAATGTGTTAAAATCAAATTTACAAGTCATTTTGTAAATCGTACACAATGAAAAATGTGATGTTGGAAGGGATGTGATAATAAATATTAAATGTAAATAAATCCTGAATATAAATAGTAATTTAAATTTGTCAAGATAAATAACAAAAACGTTTAGTTTAGATTATATATGTTCTAGATTTTAACCTTTTGAATAAACATGTGGTCGGTATGTCAACATTTATCTGGTCAACACAACTGAAGATGAAATATTACAAGATTAAATACGATTTTGTAAGAGTTTCGTGATGTATAAACTCGGTAGAGTCCTTCACAAACTGAATAACGACTTTATGTAAAGTTTGTGAGTGAAAGGCGCAGAGTTTACACATCAATAAACACATACAAAATCGTATTTAAATCTCATAAACCAATTTAGTCTGTCCCGTCAATCGATCCTTTATATTAACTTTTGCATATTTTTTTTAGAACATGTTTCTGCATGCATGATTCTGTACACAAAAGGTACAATGTAAAATACAAGTTTGATAAATATGAGAGACCCTCATATAATATACGTAGTTGATATGTTCATTTGTATATTTATTTACTGAAGGGGAAAAAAACGCAGGGTAACATAATATGCTCCTATTTTTTAACTGCGAGGCGTAAAATTACGAAAACTGGGCAGACGAGTGGCTTGGTCAGTGTGCACTAAAATCGGTGTCCAAAGTTACTCAACCATGGAAGGTATCATGTGACATAGGGAATGTGATAAAAAGCAAATAACACGTGCATAATAATGAAACCAATTTCGTCAACACATCGTGTAATACCACTTTATACTCTTGAGGTATACGCATCGCTTTCCACTATTTAAAGTTAATTCGAATCTATTGTAATAATGCCACGGCTGACAGAAGTTTAGAGGGGTCAGGCTATTGCATTGCTAATGCAAGGTCAAATGCAATAACAAGTTGCTTTGCAATTTGGTGTGAATGTTTCCACCATAGAGCATCTTGTCCGTCGTCTGAAAGATACTGGAAGGGTTGTCGACCGTCCGCGCGTCACGACGCCACGTCAAGACAGGGCTATTCGTCTTGCCCACCTGCGTAATCGCCACGTTACTGCCACAGAAACCGCTTTAACTACGGTAGACAATCATAATCGCCACATTCACCCAAAAACTGAGAAACCGATTGCGCGAGTTTGGTTTGCGAGCTCGTTGACCTTACATATGTTTTCCTCTTACTCGTGCACGTCGCGCGCGTAGTATGGCTTGGTTGGCGGTACATGGTCCCAGACAATTTCCAATGAGGCAATGGAGACGGATCTTTTTCACAGATGTATACCGACGTCGTTGGGAACGCTTCGCCTTCGCTTGAGTTCTTGAGAGTGATAAGTTTGAGGGTGGCTCGCTTATGGTCTGGGGAGGGATATCTCACGGGTTAAAGTCGCCGTTGATTGTGATAGCCGGTAATTTAACAGGCGTAAGATATAGGGATGGAATCCTCCGGTCGGTTGCTGTTCCATTTGTGCAACAGCATCACTTAATTTTCCAGCAGGATAACGCCCGGCCCCATGTAGCCAGAGTTTGTCAAGATTTTCTCGCCAATCATACCATTAACCCACTCGATTGGCCTCCGTACAGTCCAGATTTGTCCCCGATCGAACATCTGTGGGACGAAATGAACAGGAGAGTAAGGAGGCGTCGGAATGTCCCCGCTACTCTCGACCAATTAAGGGCTGCCTTGTTGGAAGAGTGGGAAAAGATCCCCATGAGAAGGATAAATGCTCTGGTGAACTCCATGCACAGGAGAATCGGGGCTGTAACAGATGCGCGAGGGGGTATGCGATATATTGACGAGTTAATCGATTTCACTTTAACATATTGGGGGGTACTGTTAAATTGGTTTCAATTACTCATGCGTTATTGATCAGAATCTAATGAAATTTTAAAAATTTGTTGATTAAATTTGTTTTTTATCCTTATATATTAATATTGGAAAAAACATTCGAATAAATAATATTAAATAACTTAAAATGTTGACCCTGCGTTTCTTTTTCCCTTCAGTATATTAACCCCTCATATCAACTTAGTATGTCCCGTCATACGATCCCTCATATCACATTAGTATGTCCCGTCATGCTATCCCCCATATCAACGTAGTATGTCCCGTCATACGATCCCTCATATCAACTTTGTATGGCCCGTCATACGATCCCTCATATCACATTAGTATATCCCGTCATACGATCCCTCATATCAACTTAGTATGTCCCGTCATACGATCCCTCATATCACATTTGTATGTCCCGTCATACGATCCCCGATATCAACTTAGTATGTCCCGTCATACGATCCCTCATATCACATTAGTATGTCCCGTCATACGATTCCTCATATCAACTTAGTATGTCCCTTCATACGATCCCTCATATCACATTAGTATGTCCCGTCATACGACCCCTCATATCAACTTAGTATGTCCCGTCATACGATCCCTCATATCACATTAGTATGTCCCGTCATACGATCCCTCATATCAAATTAGTATGTCCCGTCATACGATCCCTCATATCACATTTGTATGTCCCGTCATACGATCCCTCATATCAACTTAGTATGTCCCGTCATACGATCCCTCATATCAACTTATTATGTCCCGTCATACGATCCCTCATATCACATTAGTATGTCCCGTCATACGATCCTTCATATCAACTTAGTATGTCCCGTCATACGATCCCTCATATCAACTTAGTATGTCCCGTCATACAATCCCTCATATCAACTTAGTATGTCCCGTCATACGATCCCTCATATCAACTTATTATGTCCCGTTTTTCTGTCCCTCATAACACGTTAGCATGTCCCGTTATTCGGTCCCTCATATCACCTTAGTCCGTCCCGTTATTTAATGTATATCCCTATCAACTCATTTATATCATTACTTGTAAATATCACACCTCAATACATACACAGTTCACAACAGTACGTCCCTGCTGTTTTATACTTAATTCTAGAAATCCAAAGAGTATGTTGTCATAGTTATTCTTCTTTTTATTCTAGAGCATGATATTGAATAGTAATGAAAACAATATTCTTTATCGTTCTATCTAACTAATAAAGACGAAGATATCTAATCTAGTGCGCGTTTCTGGAATAATCTTCTTTGATCCTTTATATTAATTTTTGCATATTTTTTCTTAGAACATATTTCTGCATATTTTTTCTTAGAACATATTTCTGCATATTTTTTCTTAGAACATATTTCTGCATACATGGTTCTGTACACAAAAGGTACAATGTAAAATACAAGTTTGATACATATGACAAACCCTCATATAACATACGTAGTTAATATGTTCATTTGTATATTTAATTTAATATTAACCACTGAATACGCCCTCGTATCAACTTAGTCTATCCCGTCATACGATCCCTCATATCAACTTAGTATGTCCCGTTATTCGGTCTCTCATATCACCTTAGTCCGTGCCGTTATTTAATGTCTATCCCTATCATCAACTTATTTATATCATTACTTGTAAATATCACACTTCAATACATACAAAGTTCACAACAGTACGTCCCTGCTGTTAAGAGTTAATTCTAGAAACCCAAATTTTTTCATAGTTATTCTTCTTTTTATTCTGGAACATGACATCGAATAGTAATGAAAACAATATCCTTTATCGTTCTATCTAACTAATAAAAACGAAGATATATAATCTAGTGCGCGTTTCTGGAATAATATTCATGGTACAGTCAAACGTCAAAAGATTGGAAAGCCAAATAATTAAAATATCGTTTGCAGAAAGAAAAGTAGAGGTCATCAACAGGTCACATATGCCTGAGGAAGAACCTTTTATTATTATTATTATTATTATCAATTACATTAATTAGGAATAGTAAATTTTAATATTAATAAGCCATTCAAATATCGTTTGGAGAAAGAAAACTTAAGGTTCTGAACAGGTCATCTATGCATGACGAAGACCTGTAGATTTTTTCATATTAATTACATTAATTAGTAAAAGTTCATTTTAATATTAGATATATCTAATAAGTCATACAGTGCCGACACAATGACTACTTATTAATAAAACTTACCATTTTCAATCAGAATCCATAACAAAGATATACAAGACGTTCTTATAGTTACCCATGATCAAGAAGCAATGATTTACATGCGAGACTTAAAAACGAGACTATGAAATATGCAATAAATAACTATTGACGTCAGACTCATTACTATGACATTATAATAAACAAATATCAATAATTCCTTCTTAATATGTAGATATATATACAGATAGTGAACAAACTTTAAAACAATTTCAATTTAGGTTAAAATTTATGGGCCATGTTTCAATGATTCTGAATGACCGACATGAAACTTTATACCACACTATTTGTTCTATTTACTAAAGTATATATTCTTTCAAATCACAATAATGGCAGTGTCCGCTTTGACAACTTCAAAAATTATTAATTAACTCGTTGATTGCGATAACATACCAAAATACCCCCCCATAATTTAATTTAAATTCGGTTTAATGTTTGATGTATGAAATAAACGTAGATATATATTTTAGTGCGAATGACACGTTTCTTCAATAGACCAAACATTGGAAAGCAAAATAATATACAAGTCTTTGTAAGCGCGAAAACCCAAAGGATTTTATTTTTTTTATTTTTGGTGTTTAACGCCACTTTCAGCTATATCATGGCGATCAGTCTTAGTGGTGGAGGAAGCCGAAGTATCCGGAGAGAACCACCGACCATGGGCAAGCAACTGGTAAACTTTATCACTTGCGACTGCGAATCGAGTGCACCCTTTTTTGTAATTTACAACGCCGGGCGCGAACCCACGCCGTATTGGCGATAGACTTGTATGAGTTGTTAGATCCAACGACCTAACTCATTTATCCACCCGGGCCCCTAAAACCCAAAGGCGTTAACATGTTATTTAAAATCAACCAAGGCCATCTATGCCTGGTGAAGGAGAACCTTAGTTTGTATAACAATTACATTATTTGGAGATTGTAAATTGCAACAATAAATATATCTAATAAACCATCTTGGTACCGAAGCACTGACTTCTGGGCTGTGTATACCCTCGTGGATTCAAATATATGATACTTCCTTGAAGTAACTATTAATACTGTATTTAATTACATTTTGTATATTTTACTACTTACCTAACAAGTCGTCGTGATCGTATAGTAGTTGGATTTATAGCTACCTATGCAATCAGTGCCTGTCACCACTAAAGTTGTGTGTTCGCATCCCGCTCAGACGAGGTGTACTCGATACAACATTATGTGATAAAGTTTGTCAGTGACTTGCGACAGGTTGGTGGTTTTCACAGAGTACTCCGGTTTCCTCTATAAATAAAACTGACCTTCACGATATAACTAAAAAAATGTTGAATGTGGCGTTAAACACCATAAACCTACACCAAACCTACTACTTAACCATTTTGTTCCAAAAGCCAAATTAAAATATATAGAATGTGTGTCAAATAGTCCATCTTTTTTTAATTCTGGTTGACAATTCACACTAGTGTTGGCGAACTGTGTATTACAAATCCAATTCAAAACGGCCTTTTAAATTAAATGCGGATACCAATAAACAAAATAATATACGTGTCAATATTAAAATTTTAAAAGATTGAAAACTACAGTATGTGATTTTAAACTTCAGGTTTCGATGAACCTCAATGAGGTAAATAAGAAATATTAAATTAGTACTTTAGTACTAATTCTTTTATGTACTATATACAATAATGTTGTGATTTTAATAACTTTTTAAATTGATGTTCTGTTAAAAAGAAATGTTAAATCGTCACTGGACTTTTTTTATGCAATATATACAATATTGTCCTAATTTAAATAAAAAACATTAAGGTAACAAATGTTGAATTAGTCCTAAAATCGTTAGGAACGGTGTACAAAATAAAACAGTAAATAAATATTTCCATATGAGTGAGTGTTGTTTAACGCCAATTTTTCAGCTATATCATGGCGAGAACAAATTAATTGTCCATGAAATGACGATGAGGTCCGCTATGTTCTAGACCAACACGTTGAGTTTGGATTTTTATAGTGCTAGCTCACTAAAACAACAGTCCGCGGGTAGACATGTCGCTGCACTCGGACACATTATCCTCAATCCGAGCCAACCAGTATTTGCTCTTTCTCCTTAATGATGCGTGCTTACCGGAGAAGCAACAAATACCAATTTTAACGTCTTGACCCGACTGCTGCTCGAATCCACGATTGAAAAGAAAGTTCAAACCGTGATGGTCAACAATCCGACCAATATCAACAAAAACAAACTACATGTATCACCTCTCATCTTAACTCCCTGATTGACTGATGGTTAACGCCAACTTTACCAGTATTTCAATTATATGGTGGCGTGAACAAAAAAAAAAGTAGCCAGCCCGCGGACAAGTAAGTAATGTATTTGCCTAACCCTAAGCTTAAGTTCAGAATTATTTTCTAGCAGATTTGTGGATATAATGTCTGACGGTGCCGTCGATGTATTCATAACGCCAATTCCTAACATGAAATGCGTTCAGGTTAATACATTTCACTAGGAAGGATTGAACAAAATCTGGAAATTTCGGTAAGCAGAATCATCCCGACCCAATACAATGAGCTTCGTCCATTCCATAACAAGCTCTGGATTTACTCCATTTTTGCATGTATAAATGCTGCAATCTTGCATATATCAAATGGTTGCAATTAGGAGTCCAAAACAAACGTCGTGTTTCTATGGGCCAATCTTTAGGGGTTCTGTTGGACAATATCTAGGATTTATATGGGATAATCTTAAGGAACTCTATGGGATAATCTTATGGATTTCCAATCAAATCGCGAAATGTTACCCATAGAACTTGAATTTCCTTATTTTTACCCGTATAAACTAGATTTTTGTTTCCGATATTCCACTTAGCAATGTAAACGTTATGCACGTGGTGTTACTGGTGAGTATTATTAATGCATGAATGGGTGTATGTACAATAGATATATAATTATAAATTAAGGTTTTACCTACTAGTATCTAAAAAAACAACAACATGCGAGATAGATTTTGTAAAAGTACATAAAACGGAATAAAGTACATGGTTAATCTAAATACAGTTTATTCCGTCAGATTTATTTTAGGATAAACTACTGCCACGTAAATGATAAATAAAGAGGAGAACATTTATCTTTTAAGAACTTCTAATAATCTGTGCAATTCATATGAATAAACAATTAAATAACAGCTTGACCCTGCTATGTAACACAATATACATTTTACAATTTGATAGTCTCTATAGTTTATTTGAGGTCACTGTTGGGTGAACAGTCGAACTTAAAAGCTGGCTTAACATATGAATTGTTCAGACGTTTTTTAAGGTTTCATTTTCTCTACCCGCTTTCTTTTTTCTCATAATGAGAGGCGAATAACCTTCAGGGGAAAATAGTTTAGATAAATGTTCGTCATTTGTTTCACAGCACGCTGATGGTGCTGCAATTCGAGAAGACGGAATATTGTATTTGTCGTCAGAAGAAATTTCAATAACATGATGTTTTGCTGCTCTTGTCTGCACATGTGAACATATGGCTGAAGCAGTGGTTATTACCTTACTTGCTGGCAATGAATTAAGAAATAATTCATGGAAGCCATATGTATATATTGTTTTTACCACGGGTAGGCCCTTTATGTCACGAAGTAAAAAGCTGACATAAAGGGCCTAACCGTAAAAACAATATAAAGCTGACTGGACTAGAAATCTCACTCAGGCTGAGTGATTTCTCAATTTGGCTATGAACTGAATCTATTTCTTGAATGGACGAATGTCCTGGCGCGCAAAGTTTTCGTTCAATAATTTTCAACGCAGATGGTGTGTGTTGCACAAAATGTTGCAAAGCAGTACACATGATTGAATTGCGATTCTGCGAAAAGCACGAGTCGGAGCACGATGTAATGGCCTCTAGATCAGGAAAATTTTGAAGCACTCTTTCAAATATTTTCAACAAAGCACTAGCGATCTCATTAGGACCTCTGCCTGCTTGATGCTCTACCAATATGGCATAATAAGCACGTTTATTAAGTGACATGTAGCTGTTAGGTTGTACACATTTAATTTTCTCTTGTAGAAAAAAACAGAAATGTTTGCCTGAGGGCATGTGATGAGGTTTTCCAAGTCAAAACATAAAACTGCCTTTTCTGAGGTTCTATCATTATACCGTTCCATTTTTGTCCTAACCTTGCTTTGTATATGTGCATCATATTTCTTAATATTGAGTTGATCTCTAACATCTTGCAAGTTTTGACTGATCTTGTATTCTTCGCAAAGATCACATCTATCCTTCGTTGGCATATGAAAGCCTAAATTGAAATCGTTGTTAAAGATATTTCGATATGTGTAGAGTTTTTCATGTATGATTCCCTTTGAATTACAATGAAAAACATAAAGGTCATACATTATGGACACCGAAAGACATGGATCAATGTATTCTCTCTTGACGGAGGCTCTACAGTAATGCGTTTCGACTTTGGGAAAGGATTTTATATGGTTTCTGATTATTTCTTTTCCTTCGTTTGATGCTTTCTTTTTTACATGTTTACCTCTTTTATCTTCATAGGTAGGGAATTTGTTCTCCAAGAACCACTGTATTTTCCTACCACTGATATCGAGGGTTTTAAGAAAATATATCTTTGCACACACGCACCCTGTCAAAATCTTTCTGGAAATAGTATTCATATGAAAATTTACGTTTATAATTTTCACTCTTTGTCTTAGTTCTAACCTTTAATTTTCGGTCAATATTACTAGAATAAAATGCATTTTTCTCAGAATCGTTATATGACCAAAATCGATCAAATATGGACTTTATATCTGTTGGTGATATTTTGTGACTACACCTAAATCGACAGATTCCATTACAGTCCTTGCTTGTTTTTATTTCTCTTTTTCTCTGACTTTTCATGTAACGTTTACATATTGCAAACCAGGCTGTCGTTTTCTTTTTCTGATGTTTTGTCTCCAATTTTGTGGATTTCTTTTTCTTTTTCTACTTCTTGTTTCTGCAGCATCATTTAACCTTAACCAGTTTTACTGTACATCCATATTTTCGAATGCGTCATTACAAATTTTGGTATTCAAATGGCTTTTAAGCAACTTAACAGCGGAAACAGTGTTTCTCCTGGTATTTATTGAGTCTTTTTCCAGTAAAATCTGGTTAAATTCTTCCTCTCCAACTTGCGAACTGTCCGTCTGCCATGTTTGTTTACACGCAGTAGAAGATACAATGACGAATGTTCGCTAAAACGCGCAATTTGATTGGCCGACTGAAAATGAAATCTAGTCTCTGGTTGGACAACGTTGAAGCCCCGAATAGACTCCCTCAGGAACTCACTCTGAGGAACAACCAAGAAAGTACTGTTTAGGCCAATCGGCGAAAAGCAAATTCCTTACCATTTAATAATTCTTGGTATTTGTTAAACAGTTTCTTGCAGAATGGTTGTATCGCTTCTTCTTCCAGGTAAGAAACCGGATTCGTTAAACGAATGTATTTGGTTCCGCTTGAAAACTTCGCTTCTGATACCATCACTGCTATTTTCATTTGAGGTAATTATTGTTATGCAATGGTCGAAATTTCTACTGACCTTGCTCAATCTTTGATCAAATTTCTCGACTTGAGCCAAAATAACTACAATACGGACCTGGGTGACTGTTTGCTAGTGTTTAAAGCAATTTTCAACAGAGGATTTCAGTTATATATTGGTGTAGGAAACTGTAGGACTATAGAAAACCACCGACCTGTCGCAAGTCACTGACCAACTTTATCACATAATATTGTACACCTCGCTCTGAACGAGATTTGAAGTCACAAGATCAGTGGTGATAGTCACTGATTGCATAGGTAGTTGTAAATCCAACTACCATACGATCACAGCCCCCTGGGAGACTGATTAGTGGACTTTAGTATAAAGAGAACATAATACTCGAGTTGTCTGTTGTTCAAAGTCTCAAAGACGGTAGAGAATCTGACTAGTCTAGAAATCACAATATATACATTGCAGGGATATAATTTAATGGGAATCGATATCTAGACTGCAGAGGTAGACTAATTTAATCTATTCTAGCCCTGAAGGAAAACTCTAGACCTGTATTTGCGGTGAGGATCGCGAAGCGACCTGAATTGGCTAGGGGTTTTGCATGCTCCCCGCCCCCGAACAGTTTTAATAATTACATGCAAAATCCTGCATTCTGAGTATGTTTTGAATGTATGAGATGTGTAAATATTGTGTCAAAAAAGTTGTTTGTTTTGTTTCAAAGATTGATAAATGTTAATAAAAGGCCAATTTTGTTTTATTCTGAATTTGTATTTGTCCTCAGGCTCCAGTTCATAATCTGACTCCATCTCTGAATACTCTGATAATTTCTCATCCTCCTACAGTTCCCTCACCATATGGCTGCTGGTTCACCCTCCTACCCCTTGTTGATGAGGAATTCCATTGGTGGATGGCAGATAAAGGGTCAAACTCCTTCATTGAAGAAAAATGAATTTTAACACATGATTTCTGTCATTTTATCACAAAACAATCTGGATGTCCAGTCATTTTTGTCTGCTTCATTATAATAAAGTCTTGTTCAGCAATAGCTGATCTTGCAGGCAATGTAGCAAATAGGTCCATTAATCCCATGTTGTTGTTTTTGTTAAAGTTATCACTGGTGCCAAATGTCTTGTTCACTTCACACCACTTAAAATTTGGAACATTTATGTCGTTAGAGCTATAAAATATAATATGATTTAATATTAGACAAGACCTAACATAAGAAACAAATCAATGGATATTGTAACAGAAATACACTGTTACTGTTAATATGTAATGTGTAATTATTCTCATATCCAATTACAACTATGTATAAATAAGATAGAAAAATGTGCAATGGAGAATGGGTTTAAATTCTCCAGCTCAAAAACTGTAGGCATGCACTTTTGTAATAAAAGAGGACTCCATCCAGACCCGGAGTTAAAAATATATAATTCCCCTATTAAAATAGTTTCAGAAACTAAATCTTTAGGTCTTCTTTTTGATAGTAAACATACCTTTCTACCCCATATTAAAATGCTTAAAAATAAGAGCCTTAAAGCTCTTAATATTTTAAAATTTGTGTCCAGTACCGACTGGGGTGCGGATAGCACGGTTTTATTAAATTTATATAGATCGTTGACTCGATCAAAGTTGGATTACGGATGTATCTTTTACGGTTCAGCCCGTCCATTGTACATCAAGTTACTAGATACAGTCCATCATCAAGGATTACGACTCTCACTTGGAGCGTTCAGAACGTCTCCAGTTGAGAGTTTGTATGTTGAAGCAAACGAGCCTTCCCTTGAAAACAGACGTATCAAACTTGGTATGCAGTATGCAACCAAATTGAAGGCTTATCCTTCAAATCCTGCACATGACTGTGTTTTTAATCCTCTAATCCTCTATATGAAAATGTTCACGATAAACAACCCAATACAATTCAATCTTTTGGACTCCGAGTAAAATCACACTTTGAAAATTCTGATATAAATTTGGATGACATAGCACCTACTGTAATTCCTGAAAACCCTCCATGGTTAAATCCAAAACCTACTTTTAATTTTGAACTTACACAACACAAAAAATCAGAAACAAACCCTTTATTAATTCAGCAACATTTTGCTGAAATTGGATCGGTAACATCTGAATACACTGCAATATATACTGATGGTTCACAGGATGGTGATAGAGTAGCGTCGGCAGCTGTTTTTGGACAGCACGTCTAATCAGCTCGAATACCATCTGCCAGTTCGATCTTCAGTGCAGAAGCTAATGCAATACTTCTTGCCTTGAAGTTCGTTCCTCTACTGAAAAGAGTAAATTCATTATCTGTTCCGATTCTCTTTCTTGCCTGTTGGCAATTGAGAGTTGTAAAACTCAAAGCCCTTTTATTTTAAAAATTGTTGAAATTTATAAAAGCCTTGTTGCTATTGGTAAACATGTAATTTTCACATGGATCCCTAGTCATATAGGTATCCATGGGAACACAGTCGTTGACCGAGAAGCCAAGAATGCATTGGATGATCCTGTATCCAATTGTTCTATTCCTTATACAGATATTAAATCTTTTATAGTGAAATATATTTTAAAACGTTGGCAAGATAGCTGGGACCAGCAAATTCATAGCAAATTACACGAAATGCATTCCCTAGTTGGCAAGACTCATTGTTCTTACGGTCAAAATCGGAAGAAACAGGTAGTCTTGACCAGATGTCGTATAGGTCATAGTAGACTTACTCATAGCTATTTGTTAAATAATGAGGAACGACCGGAACGTATTCCGTCTAATTCTATTTTTTCATTAAAACATGTCTTGATTGATTGTGTGGATGTTGTCGATGTTCGGCAGACATTCTACAATGCCAACAGTTTATCTAATTTATTTACAAATGTCGCAGGCGACACAATTTTGCGATTTTTAAAAGAAATTAATTTATATGCAAAAATATAGTTATATAACATATGTTTTAGATGTATCGTTTTTATAATTTTAATGTTTCTTTTATTTGTACAACCCCCTCCCAGAGGGTGTGCCGCGGGTATAATATGCACCAGGTTTCTCCGTCCTAGAGGCAGTAGTCCTCTAAAAGGGGTCAACTCCCCGGGCACATCGGGGTACAGAAATGGGACCGAGAGCTTCTTCGGCTTGAAGGGGCGTATGTCGGTTGTCCGGGGTGTATAAATTGACAACCAACCCGTCCTTTGGATGAGACGTAAATAAAACTGAGGTCCCGTGTTGAGAGATTGCCACCCTCTTCGCACGTTAAAGAGCCCAGTGTAACAGCTCATTATGAGCATTATGCTCATGGCGAGTGGTCCATAGGAGACCTGTTGTACTGGCAAAATTCTTCGTCCCTACCCATCACATTTCCTTGTTTCGAGTCCCGTGGCGTTTAAATTATTCTTGTCCTGAATATAGCTGAAAAATTGCTCGCTGAACGTTAAACATCAATCAATCAATCGATCAATCATATCCATGATCACATCTTAATTTGCTGTCGCTACTCGAGTGCCTCGGTGACTTTCTGACAGGTTCCATTTTCTTTTCAATTTTGGAGATTAAACTCAGTTTACAAAAAAGTTATATTTTCCTATATTTCACAGTATTTGTTTGGCATATCTGTAGGAACGCAGTCAGCAGGGACGTTGTGGAAGGTCCCACCTTCGCCCTACTGATCTACGTCAACGGTAGTTGTATAAGAACCCACCCTTACCGCTAGTCAACAGTCTACCAACAGTCTATTTTTACTTTGAGAGAGATCTTCCCAAATTTCTACTTAGATGAATCCCGTCCAAATATAATTGGTATTTATATTGATCTCTAGCCCTTTTCTGTTTATTTTTAGAGTTGATACGATGTAAATTTCTGATGAGAATCCAGGAGATCTTATATTCAGGGTATTGTTTATATATCTGATGTGATCATTAATTTCAGTTATATGATTTGCAAGTGTATGATCTTCTGCTAGGAATTTATTTCTCTCTCATTATTTCGGCGTTTTAACCCCGGTGAACCAGTGGTGGAAAAATCTGTAATCCTCTAGTGTATTAAAATGTCTCGTGCCTTTCCCCGCATTAATTTTAAATTTGGAAATAAAGTTCGTGTTAAATAATGGGAGAAACAAATTCTCTTTCAGTTGCCCATGTGGGTTACGATATTTCACCACTCGTCGTTATCGAATGGTAGTTGGATTTATGACTACTTATGCAATCAATGTATATCACCACTTACGCGTTGGTAGATCGAATCCCGCTCCTGAAGGCGAGGTGTACTCGATACAGCAAACCTTAAAGTTCATCAGTGACTTGCGGCAGATAGGTGGGGTACTCCGGTTTCATCAACCAATAAAACTTACCTTCACGATATAACTGAAATATTGTCGAAAGTGGCGTTAAACACCATACCCTTACCCTAGTGTGAACGGGCAATCAAGAATTGTCAATCTAGTGCCATTTGCAACATTGCGCGCACAAGACACAAATCGTAGCCTACTAAATAAAGCTCATAACACAGTACACTATGAGGAACACGGTTCTACCAAACAAAATCAGGTGGTCGCCACAAATATTTGTATTTCCTTATCGGCAATAGTGTCTTTATGAGGATTTACAATAATGGTCGAGTTTTAAACGATTGCCAGTTTCAAACAAACATTACAATAGCCTACATGTAAAACATTGTCAAATTACACCTCGAAAGAACTGTTCATTAGTTGATATAGTTAGTCAATTGAGCGGTCATGTATTTGTATGTTAGGAGTATCAATATTGTCTGTTAAAATCTGATTCAACCCACCATTTCTTTGGAAATGTTTGTACAAGTCAGGGTCATTACAGTTTTCCGGTTGTTGACTGCTTTTGTCTGTTTATATACTTTTGAGTTTTGACTTTCCCTTCGGAAGATTGTTCGGAGTTCGATAATTTTGTTATTACCCTTATCTACGATTTTCTACTGGATTTCAGAAATATTCCGAGATTGGTATTTCGTGGTTTTTCATTTTATTGTAATATCCATCAAAAACGCGAAACTTCATGATATGTTTTAATAACAAATATAAATACATCACAGAATTCAACATTGGACGAACTGTAAACGTTTAAATGTTATTTCGTCGGTGGATTTCCACCTGGCGGTGGCTGGTTGGCATTAGCTGGTCCCGGTCCCGTTTCTCCCATTGTTGGTGGTGGATACGTCATGTTTTGAGGTGGTTGGTACATGGCACAACCTCCTGGTGGAGGGTACTGTGCAGGTGGAGGGTACTGATTGTACTGCGGAGGTGGAGCTACAAATAGAAATATAAATTTGTATTACATATGTATACCATTTGATAACTTAGATAAAATTATGGCATGGTCTGACCTACTGCTACAAGCCAATCGTATTAAAAAAGATCTCTCACTTGCTCCCTTTACTGAGATGTCATGTCGAGGGAGATTTGATGACACTGCATTACGAGTCACATGTGACTGACACTATAAGCCCTCCAATGTAAAAGGAGATTGCGAGACTATGAAAGTGTTATATGAGAGTGTTACTAAGCTGTTTTCCATGCTACGAGTAATCCGATTCGCCAAAAAGGGTCATAGTCGTATTTATCGCATCATTAAATATCACGTTTGACCTGAAATGGAGTTTCCCTCAGATGTCTCCTATCGCGATGCATCAGTGAAAGGAAACAAGGGAAAGATCTGATTGTAATCATATTGGAGACAATCCTCCATTACTGATGTCTCTGGTGGCAGCTGACCAGGCACCTTGCAAAATATATCGGATAACCGTCATATATTTTACAGCATATTGTTTGCCTGAATATTGACCTCATTGTTTTGTTAAAAATATCAAAATTACATCATGTTCAGATTACACAGTGTTAGTGGATCTTCACATTTCCCTCTGCATAACTAATTACAGAAATTTTGAAAGACAAAATATAGTTGACTTCACAACCAACAAATCCTTATGATCATATTAAACTTTGTCTTCGGGCACAATGTTTCCTGGGTGTAATGGTAACAGCTATTTTGTTGGAAGCATTAAATAAACTGTGCAGAAGACGATGAGGACACAGTTTGGTTAAAGGAATCAACAAAACACCACCGACAATACTTGTGTTAAGCATCATAACATTTTTTCGGGAATGTGTGTTTGTGTTTATTTCAAGGGATTGTGTGTGCATTGTATTAACTATTTGTATTTGGTATTCCATAATTTATTCGCATGGAGTAATATTAATAGTGTGTGTGTGTGTATCAGCTGTTGTTTGCAGAAGCTATAGCCATGCATATATAAGGAGTGAGATCACTGGCTGGGAATCGGGATAATGTGTCCGAGCGGCTCAAGATGTCTACCCATGGACTGTTGTTTCAGGGCGGTGACACTGTAAAGCTTCGACTATGTACGGTGGTCTAGTACATAGCAGAAATCATCATCACATTGAATGTAGTTTATTCTCGCCATGATATAGTTGAAGATTTCCTCATTTGACGTTAAACAACTATCACTTGCTGACTAATTTGGTGTATGTACTGGTTATCGACAGGTTACTGAACTATTGTATGTACTAGTTATCGACAGGCTACTGAACTATTATAAGCACTGGTTAATGACAGGTTACTGAACTATTATATGCACTGGTTAATGACAAGTTACTGTACTGGCTATCGACAAATTACTGTATTGTTATATGTAATGGTTATCGACAGGTTACTGTACTATGGTATGTACTGGTTATCGACAGGTTAAAGTAATATTATATGAACCGGTTATTGACAAGCTACTGTACCGGTTATCGACAAATTACTGTATTGTTGTATGTACTGGTTATTGACAGGTTATTGTATGTACTGGTTATCGACAAGTTAATGTACTATTATATGAACTGGTTATTGACAAGTTAGTATAGTGGTTATCGACAAATTAGTGCATTGTATGTACTGGTTATCGACAAGTTACTGAAGTATTATATGAACTGGTTAATGACACGTTACTGTACTGAGTATCGACACGTTACTGTATACTAATTATTGACAAGTTACTGTATAATAATTATTGACAAGTTACTGTACTGGTTATCGACAAGTTCATATACTATTATATGAACTGGTTATTGATAAGTTACTGTACTGGTTATTGAAAAGTTATTATATGTACTGTTTATTGACAAATTATTGTACTATTATATGAACTGGTTATTGACAAGTTACTGTACTGGTTATTGAATAGTTATTGTATTTAATGGTTATTGACAAGTTACTGTACTGTTATATCGACAAATCACTGTACCGGTTATTGTATGTATTGGTTATCGACAAGTTACTGTACTATTGTATGCATTGGTTATCGACAAGTTGCTGTACAATTATATGTAACGGTTATTGTAGTATTGTATGTACTGGATATCGACAAGTTACTTACGTTGATTCATAGGAACAGTATGTACACCTGCATTAGTTGTATTTACTGGTTGGACCACAGTACCACGATTGCCACTGTGTTTACATGCAGTACATACTACTGCGACTATAACTATCAATACTACAATACCAATCAGAGATCCAACTACTGCACCAGCAATAGTACCTATAGGCCTGTATAAAAGACAAAACACAAATTTAGCGTTATAGAAAGAGTATAATCATATTACTTCTATGAGCAAATTAACTAGCATATTAATATATTCCTGTCAAAATAAATCTTCAAAGTAGACATTTCTATTAGCGTCTCTGTTATTTTTACATGGATTCCTAGTCATATATGTATCCATGGGAACACTGTCGTCGACCAGGAAACCAAGGACGCATTGGATAAACCTTTATCCAATTGTTCTATTCCATAAACAGATTTTAAGACGTTGGCAAGATATCTTGGATCAGCAAATTCATAACTAGTTACACTAGTTGGCAAAACTCCTTGTTCGTACGGTCAAAATCGGAAGGAATATTAGAATCTAACACAGGTGACAGGTCAAGATCGAGAAATCTCAAGACACCCAAGGGTAAGTTTTCATTCGTTCTCTGATAGGCTTGACCGAGTCAGAGAACAATTGAAATTTCACCCGAGGGTGTCTGAGATTTCTCGATCTTGACCTGTCATCGGTGTTTGATTATTTTTCTTACACAGTGTGTATATTCGAAGACGACCGCATCACAACCATCAATGAAATAATACGCAATGTGAAAGAAAAACCAAATCACGAACGCTTCAAATTGTAATAATATTTAATATTCGACTTACATATCACAATAAATATAACAATTGTAAAGAAAACGTTTGTTTTTAAACGAACAAAACAACACAAACACTGTTATTAGAAATGTATGTCATTTCACTGTGACCTCAATAACTCGGTCAGCTGATTGATTCTGTGAACAGGAAATCGATAACTTTTGACAAACATCATACGCAAACGTAAACAAAATAATAACACGACATTAAGAGTTTTAAAATATAGATTAGACTTTGGCTACCTTTATATTTTGTAAAGCATATTTTATTTTAATCACATCTACAAACAATATTAATAAAGGATCACAAAGTTATAAATAACACTGGAAAATCTTGAAGCGACGATTACTTTTGGCGGGTAACAGGGTGTGTAGCTTGTCTTACACCGGGGAGGGGGGTGTAAGACAGAAAAATCTTTTCCCGTGAAAATGGAGAACCACTTTATCCTCTGTGTAAGAACATGTAGTCTTGACCAGATGTCGTATAGATCATAGTTGACTTACTGGAACTGCTTACCCTTCCGGAACACTTGAGTTCACCCCCGGTTTTAGTGGGGTTCCTGTTACTCGATCTTTAGTTTTATATGCATGTTTTGTCGATCATTGTTTGTCCTTTTGTACTGTTTCTTTTGTCCATTGTGTTGTCTGTTCTTCTTCGATATACGGTTTCTGATTGCCCCTTTGGTATCTTCA
>MJUT01001831.1:26113-38190 GCA_002080005.1 Gigantidas platifrons | reverse complement strand
TAAAATACAAGTTTGATAAATATGAGAGACCCTCATATAATATACGTAGTTGATATGTTCATTTGTATATTTATTTACTGAAGGGAAAAAAAAACGCAGGGTAACATAATATGCTCCTATTTTTTAACTGCGAGGCGTAAAATTACGAAAACTGGGCAGACGATTGGCTTGGTCATTGTGCACTAAAATCGGTGTCTAAAGTTACTCAACCGTGGAAGGTATCATGTGACACAGGGAATGTGATAAAAAGCAAATAACACGTGCATAATAATGAAACCAGTTTCGTCAACACATCGTGTAATACCACTTTATACTCTTGAGGTATACACATCGCTTTCCACTATTTAAAGTTAATTCGAATCTCTTGTAATCAGGCCACGGCTGACAGAAGTTCAGAGGGGTCAGGCTATTGCATTGCTAATGCAAGGTCAAATGCAACAACAAGTTGCTTTGCAATTTGCTGTGAATGTTTCCACCATAGAGCATCTTGTCCGTCGTCTGAAAGGTAGTGGAAGGGTTGCCGACAGTCCGCGCGTCACGACGCCACGTCAAGACAGGGCTATTCGTCTTGCCCACCTGCGTAATCGCCACGTTACTGCCACTGAAACCGCTTTAACTACGGTAGGCAATCATAATCGCCACATTCACCCAAAAACTGAGAAACCGATTGCGCGAGTTTGGTCTGCGAGCTCGTTGACCTTACATATGTTTTCCTCTTACTCGTGCACGTCGCGCGCGTAGTATGGCTTGGTTGGCGGCACATGGTCCCAGACAATGTCCAATGAGGCAATGGAGACGGGTCTTTTTCACAGATGTATACCGACGTCGTGGGGAACGCTTCGCCTTCGCTTGAGTTCTTGAGAGGGATAAATTTGGGGGTGGCTCGCTTATGGTCTGGGGAGGGATATCTAACGGGTTAAAGTCGCCGTTGATTGTGATAGCCGGTAATTTAACAGGCGTAAGATATAGGGATGGAATCCTCCGGTCGGTTGCTGTTCCATTTGTGCAACAGCATCACATAATTTTCCAGCAGGATAACGCCCGGCCCCATGTAGCCAGAGTTTGTCAAGATTTTCTCGCCAATCATACCATTAACCCACTCGATTGGCCTCCGTACAGTCCAGATTTGTCCCCGATCGAACATCTGTGGGACGAAATGAATAAGAGAGTAAGGAGTCGTCGGAATGTCCCCGCTACTCTCGACCAATTAAGGGCTGCCTTGTTGGAAGAGTGGGAAAATATCCCCATGAGAAGGATAAATGCTCTGGTGAACTCCATGCACAGGAGAATCGGGGCTGTAACAGATGCGCGAGGGGGTGTACGATATATTGACGAGTTAATCGATTTCACTTTAACATATTGGGGGGTACTGTTAAATTGGTTTCAATTACTCATGCGTTATTGATCAGAATCTAATGAAATTTTAAAAATTTGTTGATTAGGCCATACAAAGTTAATTTCTTGGTTCTCAGGCCCGCCCGCATGTGGAAATTCGTCGCCGCATTGCCGATTTTTTTGCAAAAATATTAAAAAAAAAATTAACTGCGGTAGCGCTGTCCGTACAGAAATAACAACCGCATCCGTTTTTCTCTTATATCGCGTGGTCGGTGAAACGCTTTAAAACGCATCATGCTTAAATGAGATTTAAAGCATCGCTATGACAATGTATAAATAAAAAACGTGTTTCCGTTTGACATTTAGACAAAATGTCAATCGTTTCTGTGCAAATTCGGCACAAATGTTTGCTAGTTTTACCAGGAAACATAATAGGGGGCTTCTCCGAAGCTTGTACCTTATTGGAATTGTTTACGGAGATAAAAAAAAAATGATACGTTGCAGTGGGAAAGCCGCCGACATTGAAGAGTTCCGATCTGTAATCACGCGGGTAAAGGGAGATAATAATAGAAACCGTCATGGCGTCACTGTCATTTTGTAAACGATCGCGAGGCCGTATGTCAAATACAAAAATAAGCAACATCTGAATTAATTTGATCATAATATGATCGTAACTTTGTTAATGATCATGTGTTTGGTGTAACTTAACCAATAAAACATGTACAAAACGTCTAACTGCTCGAAATATCAGAAATATCAAACGACGCCAGATGTCAATAAAAAATATGGCGGGTAATACCCTGGTCTGCAGTTGACTGACACAAATGCGTCCTCAAAACCGATGAAGGTTGAAATATATTTAAATCGAAAGAATAAACATAAAGGAAGGTCTGTTAATTAAACAAACCCTTCATTTGCTTGCTACATTTATAAATTTGGGTTTGAAGTCGTGGTTCATTTTCGGTCATTTTTAGCATTTTGAGACCTTTGTAGGTATGGTAATGTATTCCCTATTCCGAACTTGCTGAACAAATGTGGTCTTGGGGTTACCTAATTATTTAAACATCGTCAACAAAGTTGAGTTATATTCTGGTCTCATTAAAAAAAATCGTGGATGTAGTTCAAATTTTATTCAGATTCAGTGGGAGCTCCGGCCGATCCATGCAAATGAAGTACGTGTTGTACACCTGACTGATGTCAAACCAGGTTTAAATTCTACCTCTGTATGTTTTTGGAACACAAGACCTCAACAAGTGATTTTGATTTTATGTAGGTGGTAGTTTTTGTTGTTTTTTTGTGTGTTTTTTTTGTTGGAAAAAGGGGGGTGGTGGTATGCGAATAATAAATATTATACTTTTTTAAGTGTAGTAAGTTTTCTTATCTTATTACATGGACATGTGGAGAAAAATAATTGTTATTGTGATCTTGGCAAGTACAAAATTTCAGAAAAAAATATTCAATCTCAGAAAGCATACTGAAAAGAAAAATGATAGAAAAGGCCTGTAACAAGTATAAAAAATTAATTCACAAATTAAAAAAAACCCATAGGAAATCATACACCAAGAAATACAAACTCAAACTGGAGTCCAGACATTCAAATGTGAATAGATTAGGATGACCACAGACCTAAACAATGACCCCATTTGCTGATGATGTGGTTGACCAATGATCCAATCCATGATCACATTTTAATTTCCTCTTTTAAGATGAAGAACAACAAAATCAATTATCTCTTTCTTTGATTCTAAGTTTGTCATGTGATGTTATCTCATTATATTCCATATAGGTTATAATTTTAAAATATCACAAAATAATTTAATAACAAAACAAACAAAATGATTTACTTTAGTTAAATAAAGTAAGAAACTTTAGGTAAGTTTTAACAGGTGAACAGTAACAGTTTTTACTACAAGGGAATTCAAATAAAAAAAGCTAAAGCTCTTGAACTGTCTGCCTATATATCAATACTACATTTACTTAAATAAGGGAATGTATAACCAGAGTGACATGAACTTACGAATAACCACTAGACAGAATGACTACCATTCATACACACATATTTTAAAACACACAAAGAATAGATACCATTCATTCACAAATACTTTAAAACAAAGACAGAATTACTTGTAAAAGCATTCACACAGAAATCTTAAAACAAAGACAGAATTACAAGCATTCACACACAGATTTTAAAACAAAGACAGAATGACTAGCATTCACACATAGATTTGAAATCAAAGGCAGAATGGAAACAAAATAACCTTTCCATTCAAAAAATAATTCTGCAATAAATTCACTTATTTCCTTTGCCTTTTTTATATGGTAAACTTGGTCATTTTCCACTTTATGTATAAACACCATATAATTTTGAAATATTGGTATCATATTTTATCTGTAAAACCTCCAATAGTATATGAAATATATAAGCTCTTGCTTATATTGAGGCAAATAAAGGTTAAACAAAAATGGTGTCAAATGTAAAAGATCTAGCTGTAATGTAACCTAGGTTTTATTGATCTTTGAATTCAGCTTGGAAATTAAGATTAGAAATTATATCTTATATACAATTAACTTTGTCATATTGTTCTCTGTTATCAAGACTTATCCTCATGAAGGATAAGTCAAGTTATTAAAAGGAGCAAAGATTGTACAGTTATTGGAAGTTTAAATATTTTAAATAATGATTCATAATTGAATGTGCGCATGTGCAAGCACAGGACATATTCTNGAATTCATTCAAACGTCTACATTATCCTGTGAAACAGAATCATAAAAATTATACCTATGTAAACATGTATTTATGTACTGAAAAGATTGAAACATAACTTCCTCTCCTGTATCTGACATACAAAATGAGTTAAATTTCTTATAACATGTGAGACAACAAAATATCTTTACTGAAACATCAATATCAGGGATGTCATTAATTTTTTGAGTTGTAGGAGAAAAAATAAAAGTTAAAGGAGAATGAATAGACTGGCAAAGCCAATCTCCCGAGGTGGTATTTACGGCCTATATATCGAGGGTGTCGGAGATTTCCCTGTTTTGCACTTTTTGCCGGTGTTTGATTTTATTTCTCACTTTTATCAGCTGTTACCTAATTGTTTTGTTTACATTCCCGATCGAGCGTTTTCCCGCAAATTTTGTTTCCATTGCTGAAGTAAACATTCAATTTATTCATATGCATCCGTGTCTTGGCAGTATTTTAAATGTTTTTCATAATAAAATACAATGTATTTAATAAATATATGATAAATGTAACTCAACACTACACCTGTGGCTGTGAAAAAATATTTGAATTTGGTCAAAGGGAGGTACGTTAGTTACTAACAAGGGAGAGCACTCTATTATTTACTCAAAGTAAACAAACATTGACTTGAAAGTCATACACCGTGAAACATGAAAGGTGCACGATAGTTAAATTATTAGCTAGCAGAATAGTATACATACATTAATTTAAAAATACTTATGTAATAGAATCGTGGTTTTATTGGTGAAGCATGGAGAACTGGGGGCAGTTGACATAAACTGTACATCATGTATTTGCCAGTAAAACGCACGTGATTTTTTTGTCTTACACTAGTGCAAGATAAGACAATCTCACATCGCTAAAAATAGGAACTGGTCTGTCTCAAAAGTGAGAAATCATGTTCTTTGTATTTGATCTCGATCTACTTTGATTATGTATTAGGTCTAAATAAAATACCTTGTCTTTGGTATGAACAATTATTTATATCCCGTTATATACACGACTAAATGGATTAAAAGGAATATAATTCTTGGTTCTATTTTAAGCTTGCCTTATTGTTTGTTATGTTAATTTGTCAAGTACGCAATGTGTTTACAAAGAAGCTAATTGTACTAATCGGTAAAATTAATGTTTTAAAAAGAAACCACCATAAAGAAAGATAATTAAAATGTTGGCATGCGGTGAAATATTTATCCAATTACGAATTATACCTCAAAAGACGGCATTGTCATAATTTAGCCTTAATTTATGGTACTTAAGAATGTGCTTTGCAAAGTTTTGACCTTTTTATCTTAAGACATCAGCAATGTTACATATCTGGCATGCATCTGGGATATGTACAATGAAAAAAGACCACAGGATTTACACAGACATCATGTTCTTTGTATTTGATCTCGATCTACTTTGATTATTTATTAGGTCTAAATAAAATACCTTGTCTTTTGTATGAACAATTAGTTATATCCCGTTATATACACGACTATATAGTTTAAAAGGAATATATTACTTGGTTCTATTCTAAGCTTGTCTTATTATTTGTTATGTTAATTTGTCAAGTACGCACATGTGTTTACAAAGAAGCTAATTGTACTAATCGGTAATATTAATGTTTTAAAAAGAAACCATCATAAAGAAAGATAATTAAAATGTTGGCATGCGGTGAAATATTTATCCAATGACGAATTATACCTCAAAAGACGGCATTGTCATAATTTGTTTACCAGTTATCAATTTGCAAAGTTCAAAGATCAAATTAATATTGGTCCTGGTTATTAGGTAATAAGTGTGAACGGTATGTGCCGATCAAATGTTATTATTTATCAGAATGAAACCAAATTTGAAATATACTGTAATGATAAAATAGAAAGCCACCATATCACCGAAAAAATGTTGAAAGTGGCGATAATCACCATAACCTGGGCAATGGACAAAGTCACTCATTATACATACTGTGACTTTCCGGGGTATAGTAAATGTTGAAAAAATATATTGTGACTTTTTTCCTGTTACCGGCGGCGACAGCTGAAATTACCGGAGATTTTCGCCGATTGCCGGCTTCTAATGACGTCCCTGAATATCTGCATGAAAATTTAACTCAAATTTTAAATGTTTCAAAAAGATGTCCACATTTTCTTTTTAAACTGAAATATATCTTATAGTCCTTGAAGATGTTTCATACAAAACATTCTTTTTCCTTTTTCAAATTATCTAGGGCATTATAGTGGACATGACATAATATATCTGTGAATACTTATTCATTTTGTTCTGCATATTTACCTGAAATGGAAATGTCAAATTTCTTTCCAAATAAAAATGGATCAATATCAGTGCTGTGATCTCCTCTTTTATCACAAATAATATCAAAATGGTGTAAGACACACATTTTTTTCTGAGGGGGCAACTGACATTTTCACAGTTTCTTAAAAAAAGAAGCATGATTATAATTTTCCTCCAGTACCCTAGAAAAAATGCTTAAATTTTCTTTCACATTTCCTACAAAGAAAATCGGACATATTTGCAAGTATTTTGTTCAAACTCATAAAATTCAATATCATCCAACTTTTTCTGAATGAGATGGACATAACCTTTATATATGTCTTCTTGACCACAATGACTATTTAAAAGGCTCAGGATTTGTGTCAGGGTGGACTTTGTGGCAGTTCGACATATGCATACTCCTCTGTGACCACATGGGCTTGTCTTTAAGACACCATATATATAACTTTATTAAAAAAAATATGCACTTCTATCAACTTTAGGATATATATAACTTTATTTAAAAGATTAGGCATCCCACATATTATACTTATAGCATGTAGGGTGCATATTTTTTTTTAGTAAAGTTATATCTAGTATGTAGGGGTGCATATTTTTTTTAGTAAAGTTATATAGTATGTAATTGTGCATATTTTTTTCAGTTAAGTTATACTGCATGTCATCAATAATATATTATTGGGTGCATATTTTTTTAAATACAAAATATAAAAATATATGTCTTAAAAATGATATAGGGGTGCATATTTTTTTCTAATAAAGTTATATTTCATGTCTTAAAGACAAGTACCTGTACCTGCTATATTTTGTACCTGTACTGTAGTTTGTACATGATTTTTTGTTATTTTGTTTGTATTGTCCTATCCAATGAAAAAAATATTATGTGAATCAATTGTATACTGTGATTTTTATTGATTATACTGCTGGTTGACATTGTGGGCGTCTTGATTGACAATTTAAAGCATTTGTTTTTTTGTTTGATCATGAGGTTGCTCAAGAAATTACACAAAAAACTTGGCTATGAAACTGGAAGTGAAGAAATCTTTCTTCATTACAATAATAAACAAGACGGAAATAAAACTTAAACAAAATCATAAACACAAAACAGTGTACATGACCATTTACTTGATCACATCTTGCCATTCTTGAGTTGTTTATGGAAATTATGGTGTAATTGTTCTAAAAATATATATAAATAACTGAACAATTGTTAAATATGAATGTATCCAGAATCCAGATCCACTGTAAAACAAATAAAAAACATTTAAAGTGAGTTAAAGATCTTATAAACCGTTTTCTCTAGTCGCGTCTCGATGTAAACAACATAGATTTTAACCTTTCTACACACAGCCTCTCTAGCATATTTGCAATGAATGATGGGTAATTATGCATTTTTTTGGAATCTCTAATACTTTTCATATCTATTTGTGATCATTTTATATTTAAACAACCAATAGGATGTTTAATAGTCAGTTATAATTAGAGCAGGATATTTACCCGCCATAATTTTATTTCCAAAAACATCAAAGCAATTTCCGATTTTCAAAGCCGATTATAAGATATACATTTCACAGTTACTGATCAGTACGATTCAGTCATATAGTAAACATACTTAAGATACCAACAAATTAAAAAAATATGCATAGTTTATTATTTTTTCTACTTTATTTCATAAAAAACCACACACATGTAACGTAAACAAATAAATGACGTGAAGCGCCGCGATCGCCATCTATACCAATATTGGAGTATTCTCCCTTGAATCTGTGGACAATACGTAACATGAGTGGAGGTACGGAAATGGTGGTTGGCGCTTCCATTGGTTGGGAACAGCGGATTGGACGTTTCCATAAAAATTGACCACTTGTGATGTTTCTGCCACCATCGGAAGAAATAAAATTGAAATTTTCAATAAAGTAATAAAAAGATTTATATATTGCCATATTTTTCACAAAAAAAAAGAAGAAAAAATGCCTCCCTCATCACTTTTTACAGCAGTAAAAGGATAAAAAAAATGCCGCCCTCCCTCATCAATTTTTACAAAAAAAGGCCTGCGAACCAAGTAATTAACTTTGCATGGCCTAAATAATATTAAATCACCTAAAATGTTGACCCTGCGTTTCTTTTTCCCTTCAGTATATTAACCCCTAAATACCACCCTCATATCAACTTAGTATGTTCCGTCATACGATCCCTCATATCACATTAGTATGTCCTGTCATGCTATCCCCCATATCAAAGTAGTATGTCCCGTCATACGATCCCTCATATCAACTTTGTATGGCACGTCATACGATCTCCCATATCACATTAGTATGTCCCATCATACAATCCCTAATATCAACTTAGTATGTCCCGTCATACGATCCCTCATATCAACTTAGTATGTCCCGTCATACGATCCCTCATATCACATTAGTATGTCCCGTCATACGATCCCCCATATCAACGTAGTATGTCCCGTCATACGATCCCTCATATCAACTTATTATGTCCCGTCATACGATCCATCATATCACATTAGTATGTCCCGTCATACGATCACTCATATCAACTTAGTATGTCCCGTAATACGATCCCTCATATCAACTTAGTATGTCCCGTCATACGATCCCTCATATCAACTTAGTATGTCCCGTCATACGATCACCCATATCAACTTAGTATGTCCCGTTTTTCTATCCCTCATATCACATTAGTATGTCCCGTCATACGATCCCTCATATCAACTTAGTATGTCCCGTCATACGATCCCCCATATCAACTTAGTATGTCCCGTCATACGATCCCTCATATCAACTTAGTATGTTCCGTCATACGATCACTCATATCAACTTAGTATGTCCCGTCATACGATCCTCCATATCAACTTAGTATGTCCCGTCATACGATCCCCCATATCAACTTAGTATGTCCCGTCATACGATCCCCCATATCAACTTAGTATGTCCCGTCATACGATCCCTCATATCAACTTAGTATGTCCCGTTTTTCTGTCCCTCATAACACATTAGCATGTCCCGTTATTCGGTCCCTCATATCATCTTAGTCCGTCCCGTTATTTAACGTCTATCCCTATCAACTCATTTATATCATTACTTGTAAATATTACACCTCAATACATACAAAGTTCACAACAGTACGTCCCTGCTGTTTTAGACTTAATTCTAGAAATCCAAAGAGTATGTTGTCATAGTTATTCTTCTTTTTATTCTAGAACATGATATTGAATAGTAATGAAAACAATATTCTTTATCGTTCTATCTAACTAATAAAAACGAAGATATCTAATCTAGTGCGCGTTTCTGGAATAATCTTCTTTGATCCTTTATCTTAATTTTTGCATATTTTTTCTTAGAACATATTTCTGCATACATGGTTCTGTACACAAAAAGTACAATGTAAAATACAAGTTTGATACATATGAGAAACCCTCATATAATATACGTAGTTAATATGTTCATTTGTATTTTTAATTTAATATTAACCACTGAATAACGCCCTCGTATCAACTTAGTCTGTCCCGTCATACGATCCCTCATATCAACTTAGTATGTCCCGTTATTCGGTCCCTCATATTACCTTAGTCCGTGCCGTTATTTAATGTCTATCCCTATCATCAACTTATTTATATCATTACTTGTAAATATCACACTTCAATACATACAAAGTTCACAACAGTACGTCCCTGCTGTTAAGAGTTAATTCTAGAAACCCAAATTTTTCATAGTTATTCTTCTTTTTATTCTGGAACATGATGTTGAATAGTAATGAAAACAATATCCTTTATCGTTCTATCTAACTAATAAAAACGAAGATATCTAATCTAGTGCGCGTTTCTGGAATAATATTCATGGTAGAGTCAAACGTCAAAAGATTGGAAAGCCAAATAATTAAAATATCGTTTGCAGAAAGAAAAGTAGAGGTCATCAACAGGTCACCTATGCTTGAGGAAGAACCTTTTATTATTATTATTATTATCAATTACATTAATTAGGAATAGTAAATTTTAATATTAATAAGCCATTCAAATATCGTTTGGAGAAAGAAAACTTAAGGTTCTGAACAGGTCTATGCATGACGAAGACCTGTAGATTTTTTCATATTAATTACATTAATTAGGAAAAGTTCATTTTAATATTAGATATATCTAATAAGTCATACAGTGCCGACACAATGACTACTTATTAATAAAACTTACCATTTTCAATCAGAATCCATAACAAGATATACAAGACGTTCTTATAGTTACCCATGATCAAGAAGCAATGATTTACATGCGAGACTTAAAAACGAGACTATGAAATATGCAATAAATAACTGTTGACGTCAGACTCATTACTATGACATTATAATAAACAAATATCAACAATCCCTTCTTAATATGTAGATATATATACAGATAGTGAACAAACTTTAAAACAATTTCAATTTAGGTTAAATTTCTGGGCCAGGTTTCAATGATTCTGAATGAACGACATGAAACTTTATACCACACTATTTGTTCTATTTACTAAAGTATATATTCTTTCAAATCACAATAATGTATTCAGTGTCCGCTTTGACAACTTCAAAAATTATTAATTAACTCGTTGATTGCGATAACATACCAAAATAACCCCCCCCTCCTCCCATAATTTAATTTAAATTTGGTTTAATGTTTGATGTATGAAATAAACGTAGATATATATTTTAGTGCGAATGACACGTTTCTTCAATAGACCAAACATTGGAAAGCAAAATAATATACAAGTCTTTGTAAGCGCGAAAACCCAAGGGATTTTGTTTTTTATATTTTTGGTGTTTAACGCCACTTTCAGCAATATTTCAGCTATATCATGGCGATCAGTTTTAGTGGTGGAGGAAGCCGAAGTATCCGGAGAGAACCACCGACCATGGGCAAGAAACTGGTAAACTTTATCACTTGCGACTGCGAATCGAGTGCACCCTTTTTTGTAATTTACAACGCCGGGCGCGAACCCACGCCGTATTGGCGATAGGCTTGTATGAGTTGTTAGATCCAACGACCTAACTCATTTATCCACCCGGGCCCCTAAAACCCAAAGGCGTTAACATGTTATTTAAAATCAACCAAGGTCATCTATGCCTGGTGAAGGAGAACCTTAGTTTTTATAACAATTACATTATTTGGAGATTGTAAATTGCAACAATAAATATATCTAATAAACCATCTTGGTGTCGAAGCACTGACTTCTGGGCTGTGCATACCCTCGTGGATTCAAATATATGATACATTATGTAATTTATCATTACAAGGAAGTAACTATTAATACTGTATTTAATTACATTTTGTATATTTTACTACTTACCTAACGAGTCGTCGTGATCGTATAGTAGTTGGATTTATAGCTACCTATGCAATCAGTGCCTATCACCACTAAAGTTGTGTGTTCGTATCCCGCTCAGACGAGGTGTACTCGATGCAACATTATGTGATAAACGTTTTTCTGTCACTCATATCAACTTAGTATGTCCCGTCATACGATCCCTCATATCAACTTAGTATGTCCGTCATACGATCCCCCATAACAACTTAGTCTGTCCCGTCATACGATCCCTCATATCAACTTAGTATGTCCCGTCATACGATCCCTCATATCAACTTAGTATGTCCCGTCATACGATCCCCCATATCAACTTAGTCTGTCCCGTCATACGATCCCTCATATCAACTTAGTATGTCCCGTCATACGATCCC
>MJUT01001831.1:383-17735 GCA_002080005.1 Gigantidas platifrons | reverse complement strand
CCCCCCCATAATTTAATTTAAATTCGGTTTAATGTTTGATGTATAAAATAAACGTAGATATATATTTTAGTGCGAATGACACGTTTCTTCAATAGACCAAACATTGGAAAGCAAAATAATATACAAGTCTTTGTAAGCGCGAAAACCCAAGGGATTTTCTTTTTTATATTTTTGGTGTTTAACGCCACTTTCAGCAATATTTCAGCTATATCATGGCGATCAGTTTTAGTGGTGGAGGAAGCCGAAGTATCCGGAGAGAACCACCGACCATGGGCAAGAAACTGGCAAACTTTATCACTTGCGACTGCGAATCGAGTGCACCCTTTTTTGTAATTTACAACGCCGGGCGCGAACCCACACCGTATTGGCGATAGGCTTGTATGAGTTGTTAGATCCAACGACCTAACTCATTTATCCACCCGGGCCCCTAAAACCCAAAGGCGTTAACATGTTATTTAAAATCAACCAAGGTCATCTATGCCTGGTGAAGGAGAACCTTAGTTTTATTACAATTACATTATTTGGAGATTGTAAATTGCAACAATAAATATATCTAATAAACCATCTTGGTGTCGAAGCACTGACTTCTGGGCTGTGCATACCCTCGTGGATTCAAATATATGATACATTATGTAATTTTATCATTACAAGGAAGTAACTATTAATACTGTATTTAATTACATTTTGTATATTTTACTACTTACCTAACGAGTCGTCGTGATCGTATAGTAGTTGGATTTATAGCTACCTATGCAATCAGTGCCTCTCACCACTAAAGTTGTGTGTTCGTATCCCGCTCAGACGATGTGTACTCGATACAACATTATGTGATAAAGTTTGTCAGTGACTTGCGACAGGTCGGTGGTTTTCACAGAGTACTCCGGTTTCCTCTATAAATAAAACTGACCTTCACGATATAACTAAAAAATTTTTGAATGTGGCGTTAAACACCATAAACCTACACCAAACCTACTACTTAACCATTTTGTTCCAAAAGCCAAATTAATATATATAGAATGTGTGTCAAATAGGCCATCTTTTTTTTAATTCTGGTTGACAATTCACACTAGTGTTGGCGAACTGTGTATTACAAATCCAATTGAAAACGGCCTTTTAAATTAAATGCGGATACCAATAAACAAAATAATATACGTGTCAATATTAAAATTTTAAAAGATTGAAAACTACAGTATGTGATTTTAAACTTCAGGTTTCGATGAACCTCAATGAGGTAAATAAGAAATATTAAATTAGTACTTTAGTACTAATTCTTTTATGTACTATATACAATAATGTTGTGATTTTAATAACTTTTTAAATTGATGTTCTGTTAAAAAGAAATGTTAAATCGTCACTGGACTTCTTTTATGCAATATATACAATATTGTCCTCATTTAAATAAAAAACATTAAGGTAACAAATGTTGAATTAGTCCTAAAATCGTTAGGGACGGTGTCCAAAATAAAACAGTAAATAAATATTTCCATATGAGTGAGTGTTGTTTAACGCCAATTTTTCAGCTATATCATGGCGAGAACAAATTAATTGTCCATGAAATGACGATGAGGTCCGCTATGTTCTAGACCAACACGTTGAGTTTGGATTTTTATAGTGCTAGCTCACTGAAACAACAGTCCGCGGGTAGACATGTCGCTGAACTCGGACACATTATCCTCAATCCGAGCCAACCAGTCTTTGCTTTTTCTCCTTAATGATGCGTGCTTACCGGAGAAGCAACAAATACCAATTTTAACGTCTTGACCCGACTACTGCTCGAATCCACGATCTACCACACTCGAGGCGACCACGCTACCCATTACGCCACCGATGCGGTTATATTTCCATATGCTAGTAAGCAATTATGAAAAGAAAGTTCAAACCGTGATGGTCAACAATTCGACCAATATCAACAAAAACAAACTACATGTATCACCTCTCATCTTAACTCCCTGATTGACTGATGGTTAACGCCAACTTTACCAGTATTTCAATTATATGGTGGCGTGAACAAAAAAAAAGTAGCCAGCCCGCGGACAAGTAAGTAATGTATTTGCCTAACCCTAAGCATTATTTTCTAGCAGATTTGTGGATATAATGTCTGACGGTGATAACGCCAATTCCTAACATGAAATGCGTTCAGGTTAATACATTTCACTAGAAAGGATTGAACAAAATCTGGAAATTTCGGTAAGCAGAATCATCCCGACCCAATACAATGAGCTTCGTCCATTCCATAACAAGCTCTGGATTTACTCCATTTTTGCATGTATAAATGCTGCAATCTTGCATATATCAAATGGTTGCAATTAGGAATCCAAAACAATCGTCGTGTTTCTATGGGCCAATCTTTAGGGGTTCTGTTGGACAATATCTAGGATTTATATGGGATAATCTTAAGGAACTCTATGGGATAATCTTAAGGATTTCCAATCAAATCGAGAAATGTTACCCATAGAACTTGAATTTCCTTATTTTTACCCGTATAAACTAGATTTTTGTTTCCGATATTCCACTTAGCAATGTAAACGTTATGCACGTGGTGTTACTGGTGAGTATTATTAATGCATGAATGGGTGTATGTACAATAGATATATAATTATAAATTAAGGTTTTACCTACTAGTATCTAAAAAAAAACAACAACATGCGAGATAGATTTTGTAAAAGTACATACAACGGAATAAAGTACATTGTTAATCTAAATACAGTTTATTCCGTCAGATTTATTTTAGGATAAACTACTGCCACGTAAATGATAAATAAAGAGGAGAACATTTATCTTTTAAGAACTTCTAATAATCTGTGCAATTCATATGAATAAACAATTAAATAACAGCTTGACCCTGCTATGTAACACTATATACATTTTACAATTTGATAGTCTCTATAGTTTATTTGAGGTCACTGTTGGGTGAACAGTCGAACTTAAAAGCTGGCTTAACATATGAATTGTTCAGACGTTTTTCAAGGTTTCATTTTCTTTACCCGCTTTCTTTTTTCTCATAATGAGAGGCGAATAACCTTCAGGGGAAAATAGTTTAGATAAATGTTCGTCATTTGTTTCACAGCACGCTGATGGTGCTGCAATTTGAGAAGACTGAATATTGTATTTGTCGTCAGAAGAAATTTCAATAACATGTTGTTTTGCTGCTCTTGTCTGCACATGTGAATATATGGCTGAAGCAGTGGTTATTACCTTACTTGCTGGCAATGAATTAAGAAATAATTCATGGAAGCCATATGTATATATTGTTTTTACCACGGGTAGGCCCTTTATGTCACGAAGTAAAAAGCTGACATAAAGGGCCTAACCGTAAAAACAATATAAAGCTGACTGGACTAGAAATCTCACTCAGGCTGAGTGATTTCTCAATTTGGCTATGAACTTAATCTATTTCTTGAATGGACGAATGTCCTGGCGCGCAAAGTTTTCGTTCAATAATTTTCAACGCAGATGGAGTGTGTTGCACAAAATGTTGCAAAGCAGTACACATGATTGAATTGCGATTCTGCGAAATGCACGAGTCGGAGCACGATGTAATGGCCTCTAGATCAGGAAAATTTGAAGCACTCTTTCAAATATTTTCAACAAAGCACTAGCGATCTCATTAGGACCTCTGCCTGCTGGATGCTCTACCCATATGGCATTATAAGCACGTTTATTAAGTGACATGTAGCTGTTAGGTTGTACACATTTAATTTTCTCTTGTAGAAAAAAACAGAAATGTTTGCCTGAGGACATGTGATGAGGTTTTCCAAGTCAAAACATAAAACTGCCTTTTCTGAGGTTCTATCATTATACCGTTCCATGTTTGTCCTAACCTTGCTTTGTATATGTGCATCATATTTCTTAATATTGAGTTGATCTCTAACATCTTGCACGTTTTGACTGATCTTGTATTCTTCGCAAAGATCACATCTATCCTTCGTTGGCATATGAAAGCCTAAATTGAAATCGTTGTTAAAGATATTTCGATATGTGTAGAGTTTTTCAGGTATGATTCCCTTTGAATTACAATGAAAAACATAAAGGTCATACATTTTGGACACCGAAAGACATGGATCAATGTATTCTCTCTTGACGGAGGCTCTACAGTAATGCGTTTCGACTTTGGGAAAGGATTTTATATGGTTTCTGATTATTTCTTTTCCTTCGTTTGATACTTTCTTTTTTACATGTTTACCTCTTTTATCTTCATAGGTAGGGAATTTGTTCTCCAAGAACCACTGTATTTTCCTACCACTGATATCGAGGGTTTTAAGAAAATATATCTTTGCACACACGCACCCTGTCAAAATCTTTCTGGAAATAGTATTCATATGAAAATTTACGTTTATAATTTTCACTCTTTGTCTTAGTTCTAACCTTTAATTTTCGGTCAATATTACTATAATAAAATGCATTTTTCTCAGAATCGTTATATGACCAAAAGCGATCAAATATGGACTTTATATCTGTTGGTGATATTTTGTGACTACACCTAAATCGACAGATTCCATTACAGTCCTTGTTTGTTTTTATTTCTCTTTTTCTCTGACTTTTACCTGTAACGTTTACATATTGCAAACCAGGCTGTCGTTTTTTTTTCTGATGTTTTGTCTCCAATTTTGTGGATTTCTTTTTCTTTTTCTACTTCTTGTTTCTGCAGGATCATTTAACCTTAACCAGTTTTACTGTACATCCATATTTTCGAATGCGTCATTACAAATTTTGGTATTCAAATGGCTTTTAAGCAACTTAACAGCGAAGCAGTGTTTCTCCTGGTATTTATTGAGTCTTTTTTCAGTAAAATCTTGTTAAATTCTTCCTCTCCAACTTGCGAACTGTCCGTCTGCCATGTTTGTTTACATGCAGCAGAAGATACAATGACGAATGTTCGCTAAAACGCGCAATTTGATTGGCCGACTGAAAATGAAATCTATTCTCTGGTTGGACAACGTTGAAGCCTCGAATAGACTCCCTCAGGAACTCACTCTGAGGTACAACCAATAAAGTACTGTTTAGGCCAATCGGCGAAAAGCAAAATTCCTTACCATTTAATAATTCTTGGTATTTGTTAAACAGTTTCTTGCAGAATGGTTGTATCGCTTCTTCTTCCAGGTAAGAAACCGGATTCGTTAAACGAATGTATTTGGTTCCGCTTGAAAACTTCGCTTCTGATACCATCACTGCTATTTTCATTTGAGGTAATTATTGTTATGCAATGGTCGAAATTTCTACTGACCTTGCTCAATCTTTGATCAAATTTCTCGACTTGAGCCAAAATAACTACAATACGGACCTGGGTGACTGTTTGATGGTGTTTAAAGCAATTTTCAACAGTGGATTTCAGTTATATATTGGTGGAGGAAACTGTAGGACTATAGAAAACCACCGACCTGTCGCAAGTCACTGACCAACTTTATCACATAATATTGTACACCTCGCCCTGAACGAGATTTGAAGTCACAAGATCAGTGGTGATAGGCACTGATTGCATAGGTAGTTGTAAATCCAACTACCATACGATCACGGCCCCCTGGGAGACTGATTAGTGGACTTTAGTATAAAGAGAACATAATACTCGAGTTGTCTGTTGTCCAAAGTCTCCAAGACGGTAGAGAATCTGACTAGTCTAGAAATCACAATATATACATTGCAGGGATATAATTTAATGGGAATCGATATCTAGACTGCAGAGCTAGACTAATTTAATCTATTCTAGCCCTGAAGGAAAACTCTAGACCTGTATTTGCGGTGAGGATCGCGAAGCGACCTGAATTGGCTAGGGGTTTTGCATGCTCCCCGCCCCCGAACAGTTTTAATAATTACATGCAAAATCCTGCATTCTGAGCATGTTTTGAATGTATGAGATGTGTAAATATTGTGTCAAAAAAAGTTGTTTGTTTTGTTTCAAAGATTGATAAATGTTAATAAAAGGCCAATTTTGTTTTATTCTGAATTTGTATTTGTCCTCAGGCTCCAGTTCATAATCTGACTCCATCTCTGAATACTCTGATAATTCCTCATCCTCCTACAGTTCCCTCTCACCATATGGCTGCTGGTTCACCCTCCTACCCATTGTTGATGAGGAATTCCATTAGTGGATGGCAGATAAATGGTCAAACTCCTTTATTGAAGAAGAATGAATTTTAACACATGATTTCTGTCATTTTATCACAAAACAATCTGGATGTCCAGTCATTTTTGTCTGCTTCATTATAATAAAGTTTTGTTCAGCAATAGCTGAACTTGCAGGCAATGTAGCAAATAGTTCCATTAATCCCATGTTGTTGTTTTTGTTAAAGTTATCACTGGTGCCAAATGTCTTGTTCACTTCACACCACTTAAAATTTTGAGCATTTATGTCGTTAGAGCTATAAAATATAATATGATTTAATATTAGACAAGACCTAACATAAGAAACAAATCAATGGATATTATAACAGAAATACATTGTTACTGTTAATATGTAATGTGTAATTATTCTCATATCCAATTACAACTATGTATAAATAAGATAGAAAAATGGGCAATGGAGAATGGGTTTAAATTCTCCAGCTCAAAAACTGTAGGGATGCACTTTTGTAATAAAAGAGGACTCCATCCAGACCCGGAGTTAAAAATATATACTTCCCCTATTAAAATAGTTCCAGAAACTAAATCTTTAGGTCTTCTTTTTGATAGTAAACTTACCTTTCCATCCCATATTAAGATGCTTAAAAATAAGAGCCTTAAAGCTCTTAATATTTTAAAATTTGTGTCCAGTACCGACTGGGGTGCGGATAGCACGGTTTTATTAAATTTATATAGATCGTTGACTCGATCAAAGTTGGATTACGGATGTATCGTTTACGGTTCAGCCCGTCCATTGTACATCAAGTTACTAGATACAGTCCATCATCAAGGATTACGACTCTCACTTGGAGCGTTCAGAACGTCTCCAGTTGAGAGTTTGTATGTTGAAGCAAACGAGTCTTCCCTTGAAAACAGACGTATCAAACTTGGTATGCAGTATGCAACCAAATTGAAGGCTTATCCTTCAAATCCTGCACATGACTGTGTTTTTAATCCTCTATATGAAAATGTTTACGATAAACAACCCAATACAATTCAATCTTTTGGACTCCGAGTAAAATCACACTTTGAAAATTCTGATATAAATTTGGATGACATAGCACCTACTGTAATTCCTGAAAACCCTCCATGGTTAAATCCAAAACCTACTTTTAATTTTGAACTTACACAACACAAAAAATCAGAAACAAACCTTTATTAATTCAGCAACATTTTGCCGAAATTGGATCGGCAACATCTGAATATACTGATGGTTCACAGGATGGTGATAGAGTAGCGTCGGCAGCTGTTTTTGGACAGCACGTCTACTCAGCTCGAATACCATCTGCCAGTTCGATCTTCAGTGTAGAAGCTAATGCAATACTTCTTGCCTTGACGTTCGTTCCTCTACGGAAAAGAGTAAATTCATGATCTGTTCCGATTCTCTTTCTTGCCTGTTGGCAATTGAGAGTTGTAAAACTCAAAGCCCTTTTATTTTAAAAATTGTTGAAATTTATAAAAGCCTTGTTGCTATTGGTAAACATGTAATTTTCACATGGATCCCTAGTCATATAGGTATCCATGGGAACACAGTCGTTGACCGGGAAGCCAAGAATGCATTGGATGATCCTGTATCCAATTGTTCTATTCCTTATACAGATATTAAACCTTTTATAGTGAAATATATTTTAAAACGTTGGCAAGATAGCTGGGACCAGCAAATTCATAACAAATTACACGATATGCATTCCATAGTTGGAAAGACTCATTGTTCTTACGGTCAAAATCGGAAGGAACATGTAGTCTTGACCAGATGTCGTATAGGTCATAGTAGACTTACTCATAGCTATTTGTTAAATAATGAGGAACGACCGGAACGTATTCCGTTAAATTCTAATTTTTCATTAAAACACGTCTTGATTGATTGTGTGGATGTTGTCGATGTTCGGCAGACATTCTACAATGCCAACAGTTTATCTAATTTATTAACAAATGTCGCAGGCGACACAATTTTGCGATTTAAAAAAAAATTAATTTATATGCAAAAACATAGTTATATAACATATGTTCTAGATGTATGGTTTTTATATTTTTAATGTTTCTTTTATTTGTACAACCCCCTCCCAGAGGGTGCCGGGGGTATAATATGCACCAGGTTTCTCCGTCCTAGAGGCACTAGTCCTCTAAAAGGGGTCAACCCCCCGGGCACCCCGGGGTACAGAAATGGGACCGAGAGCTTCTTCGACTTGAAGGGGCGTATGTCGGTTGTCCGGGGTGTATAAATTGACAACCAACCCGTCCTTTGGATGAGACGTAAGTAAAACTGAGGTCCCGTGTTGAGAGATTGCCACCCTCTTCGCACGTTAAAGAGCCCAGTGTAACAGCTCATTATGAGCATTATGCTCATGACGAGTGGTCCATAGGAGACCTGTTGCAGTGGTAAAATTATCCGTCCCTACCCATCACATTTCCTTGTTTCGAGTCCCGTGGCGTTTAAATTATTCTTGTCCTGAATATAGCTGAAAAATTGCTCGCTGAACGTTAAACATCAGTCAATCAATCGATCAATCATATCCATGATCACATCTTAATTTGCTGTCGCTACTCGAGTGCCTCGGTGACTTTCTGACAGGTTCCATTTTCTTTTCAATTTTGGAGATTAAACTCAGTTTACAAAAAAAGTTATATTTTCCTATATTTCACAATATTTGTTTGGCATATCTGTAGGAACGCAGTCAGCAGGGACGTTGTGGAAGGTCCCACCTTCGCCCTCCTGATCTACGTCAACGGTAGTTGTGTAAGGACCCACCCTTACCGCTAGTCAACAGTCTACCAGCAGTCTATTTTTACTTTGAGAGAGATCTTGCGAAGCCACTCTTCCCAAATTTCTACTTAGATGAATCCCGTCCAGATATAATTGGTATTTATATTGATCTCTAGCCCTTTTATGTTTATTTTTAGAGTTGATACGATGTAAATTTCTAATGAGAATCCAGGAGATCTTGTATTCAGGGTATTGTTTATATATTTGATGTGATCATTAATTTCAGCTATATGATTTGCAAGTGTATGATCTTCTGCTAGGAATTTATTTTTCTCTCATTATTACGGCGTTTTAACCCCGGTGAACCAGTGGTGGAAAAATCTGTAATCCTCTAGTGTATTAAAATGTCTCGTGCCTTTCCCCGCATTAATTTCAAATTTGGAAATAGAGTTCGTGTTAAATAATGGGAGAAACAAATTCTCCTTCAGTTGCCCATGTGGGTTACGATATTTCACCACTCGCGAGAGTTACATTTAAAATTTGAACCACTCGCCTAACGGAGAAATCCACGGGCAACTGAAGGAGAGTCTATATATATATATATATATATATATCAGGAAGTTTATGCGATTTATTCCATTCACTTATTGAATAATGTGGTATTTCCAAAAAAGTCAACTTGCACCCTGGATATTTTTGTAGAATTTCAGGTATTTCCTGGAAATTTTCAATAAGTTTTGAACTAATTCAGAGTGTGATATATGGAATATTGTATTGCGTGAGATCACATGTCCCAAGCCATACGTATAGTGATATATTATCCAAGTGACCAATCTTGGCATCTATATTTTCCCTTAATCAGTCAAGACCTTACCCAGATGTACGACCCGATTGAAACCATCATCTGTTATTGTTCTCAAAATGCTCCTTAGAATGTAAGCTATTGGTTCCCTCTACATTCTGGTGCTTTGCCTTAATAGATATGTCCCTTGCTATCAGTAAGAACAATAGGTGTAAGCAGTTTTTCTCCAGTAGGAGGGTCAAACCTTCTCCCTATATATTTCAATAGATTGTGTTCAGTTATATATTGATGGTTGATAATCATAACCTGAATAGGGGACTTAATAGTTACAATCGGAGATACAATTTTACTATTTTTCAATCTTGAGTGTTTTGTAAACAAAATGTTTGAAATGTATGATTTGAAATAATTACATGTCTATGTTTATAGATAAATTTCTTTGTTTTAGTTTAAAGCTCAATTAGTATGACTTCACAGCCAGTAATGGGTGGTTGAACCGCTTCCAAATGAGACACAATATTAATTGTAGTGTGCTAAGTATTGAATCGGCGGAGGTAGGCAGAGATGTAGTTGAGGACTGGCCAAAGCGCCTTATTGACATTTGTAAGGATTACAGGAAGGAGAATATCTATAACTGTGATGAAACAGGACTTTTTTTTTACAGAGCACTGCCTACAAGATCTTTGGTTGAAAAGGGAGATACATATAATGGTGGGAAAAAAGCAAGGAGAGGCTTACCGTTTTACTTTGTTTCAGTGGATCTAGGGAGAATTTAAGAGTAACTTATGAAGCAAACCACAAAGCTTGGATGACAGGTGAACTTTTCAAATCGTGGTTGAAAAGACTAAATCATAAAATGAGAATGTAAGACAGAAAGATCTTGTTATTTATTGACAATTGCAGTTCTCATCCGCATTTGGACTTCTCAAATATTTAGCTTGCTTTTTTCCTATCCAACACCACATCTAAATTACAACCCATGGACGATGGAATAATTCAGAACTTTAAACTGATCTATAGAAAAAGTTATTGGGGCATGTACTGTTTCTTATGGATGATGTGTCAACTGCTACTGAAGTCTCCAAATGTGTAACTTTGCTTGGTGCCATTCAGTGGTTGACATCAGTCTGGGACCAAATTTCAGAGGAGACCATTGAAAAGTGTTTCAAGAAATGTGGCTTCTTTAGTGAAATCAATGGCAAGTTTAACAAATTGTATTTTACACCTGTAATTGACATTAAACAATTTAATAGATTTTATCTCACGCCTCTAATGTAAATTCACATGGCCAACAATAGCATGTAAGTACATATGGTAATAATTTTCCTAATTGGTTAATTGAACTGCTCTAGACTACATGTACATTTAACAAGATGATAGGATATGGATGAAAATGAACATGAAAGTAAATTCACCTAAAACTCAGGTAAAAATCAAAAGTTAACATATAAAGATTAAAACTAATTACAACTAATTATCTAATTTACTAAAAAAAAATTTTTATGAACAACCAATTCATACATGTATGTATGGTTGTATGCCAAGTATTACATGTATTAAAGTAAATATCAAATAAGCTATTGGTTGATGAATGAATTTTAAACTTGTATTCAATTACAGGCATAACACAGATATCTGATGACACTATTGAAGAAGAATGGGACGAGGAAGATTTATTGCCTCTGCTACCAATGGGAACAAATTTTCAGAAACTTTGTGAATTTTGACAACATTGCTACAGAAAGAGATACTGGAAATGATGGTGACTGGGAAAATGACTTTTTACAAGAAACAAGAAACATACATGAATCAGGAATTACCACAGACAATGACATTGATGACATGATGAAAGTGACGTTGAAATTGACAATGAACCTATATACTCACTCCCTGATTCATGGAATTGCAGTGCAAAAAAAATGGGATATGGACCACAAATAATAAGGAGCTAGTAGACATAATGACAAAAGCTCAGGAAGTTTTAAAAAAGGAAAAAAGAAAAGCTGTTCACTTGAGGAATCAGACAAACATTGAATCTTTCTTCAGTGGCAGTGCTTAGAAAGTATACATAGTTTTATTTGAATACATGTATTAATTTTAACTAGTGCTTTGATGAAAAGGAATATTTTAATACAACTAGTTTTATGGATATTTTAGTAAATGACAAATATAAATTTTAATACAACTAGTGAAGGAATGACTGGATATTTTAGTGCTTTTATTGAAATGCTTTTTATTTTAATAAATATATGTGTTAATAAATCTTGATTATAAGACAACAGTAATTCATCAGTGCCAATCGATCATTTCCAAGACCATTATCTGAAATTATAAAAGTATGTCATTAAAAACTATTAAATATTTGCATTGACATTCAATTTGAGCTTCCCCTAAAGAAAGGCCACCCCTCTTATAAGGCCACTTTTCTGATGCAGTAGGGGTGGCCTTATAAGAGGGGGACTACTGTACTTTATTTTATTTGCTATGGTTATTTTCATTGTTTTCATTTTATAGACATTAGACGTTAGAGATACAGAAGGAGTGGCGACGTATATGTTATCTTGATGTGAATAGATTGATACCGAAAACATCAGCCTATCGAGCCAGAATATGACGATTGTTGGCGAGCAGGCTGATATTTTAGTATCAATCATATTCACATTCGGATGACATGTATTAAATCAAACATAAACACGGATAATCCCGATATATTGTACATCTATAGGTTTCGATATTTGTATTTTCGCGGGAAAAATCACATGATTCAAAATATGCATCTGCACTCACTATTTTAGGCAAAATACGCTTCAAAACATAGTTACTAAGTCAGTTTGCAAAGATACCATTCTTTATTACAATGCATGGTGGATTTTATAACGTAACTTGATGAACATTTAACAAAAAAATCATAGTTCACAGACAATGATTTAAAATAATGAAAATTTAAATGAAATCATATTCAAGCACCGCGGCAAGTTCAACTCCTTACAAGTTACAAGATGGCGCTTTCTTCCAATGATGATTTATTGGTCGCTTCAGGTAAGATTTGTAGTGTCAGGATCTCTTACATTATATACACGAGGTTTTGTTTTATAAAATTGCTGGTGAATCACGCCAAGATGACCGTAAATGAAAACTGCAATTACGGTCATCTCAGTTTTCAGTTACGTCATCTTAGCGATTTTTTAAAATCGGATTTTCTCTTTCATATACATTTTTCAGTCGTAATTTGTGATTTCCTTGTGATAAGTTCATAGATTACTGTCGTACCAATGCATGTGCCATTCAAAATACATTACAGAAACAATTTAATCGACAAAATAGATTCTTGCCCGATTCCACGTCCGCCATCTTGGGATGACTGTAATTGCAGTTACGGGCATCAGCTTTACCCCAGTGCCTATTACTTGTACCTGCATTTTGTAACTTCTTGTTTACAATAGCTCTTGAACATTTTTCCTCATGAGACATTAATTTGCTTGAGTGATAAAATACATTGTTGCATACATTAAAAGCTCGCATTGGAGTGTGGGTGAAGACTCATCGTTGAAGGCTACATTGGGACGTCTTTTTGTATTTTTTGGGTGATCATTTCACGTTTGTTTCGGGTTATTGCATTTTCTCATTGACATTTCCCTTAATTTATGATGTACAAGTACTATAACTAAATATTTAGATTCAGATATTGTCAACAATATCACCATAATCATGTGTATTCGAAATCAACAACCTCAATATAAATATATTTCATTATCTTAATAAATTTAATAATTAATCACTGTCACTATCAATTAGTTGAACTCTCTTCCGTTTGATCCCTGAACTTTGTTGATTATGGTTAGTACCGGTATAAGTATTGAATGAGAAATTAAAGTGTTCTCCGTTAATAGTCGCATTTGTAAAAAGTCCGCTCATTGCTGGGTTAAGATTTTTGAAATCGAAATTGCCATTGTATATTGCATTCTGACTGGAACTGCATGTGTTGTTAAAACCGGTTATTTCATTTGTCGAATGAGAATTGTATGAAATTGAATTACTGTTTAAAACTGAATTAGAGTTGGTGTCCGGAAGCATTACTGAAGTGTTTTTTTTTCTGTTGCTCTAAGCTTGTTCTTGAATATGAGAGAAGACTGTTAATATTTTTATGTCCAGTTCTTTGCACAATTTCAGTGTCCTGTATTCCTGCATCTTTTTGTTTCTGTATAGCACCCTTCCTGGCACTATGTCCTGTTAGTTTCTTATTGCTCTCCGGTAGCGATTCTTTAGCCATTCTTTTAATGATTTTGCTGATGGATTTGACACCAAGTCGAAGATTTTTTGTACCAGAAGATTTTTGACTTAATATTGTCATCTTAAAATGTAGTTGCCTGGATATAGAATGGGGAGTCAGTCTTTTTCATGTTTTCGGGTCTTTTCATGGAAAACAGTTTATATGCCAAGACATGGCATCTTGTTCTATCAGATTTATTTTTCATTACAATAGGTCCTGATTTCCTTATATTACCTATGTTGTCTCCTTGCCGTGTTTATGTTTGTCCCTCTTTACAGTTCTGTAAGTATTCGTCACCATTTGTGTCCACTTTTAAAGTGATATCACTCCAACATAAGTCATAATGTTCAGTAACGCCACGAAGGCCAAAATGATAGTTGTTATTTAGATAAACTGTATTTTGAAGCGCACGCGAGTTGTCTGCACCCAATAAATTGTCATCATAAAATTTATTAATTTCTAAATCCGTTAACGGATCTGCAGCATTGGGCTTATTTCCCATTCCTAAAGATTTAAGCTCTTTAAATTTAGCAGTCAAAGCTTGCTTACTTTTATAAAACTCATCATCAACGATAATGTTTCCGTCATACTGTTTGTCCTTTAAATATCGATGAATGCTAGCTCTAATAGACTTAAGTGATGAAGGTTCATATTCCAATGTTCCATTTTTGGACTTCTCTTTTTGTGCACTTCCAAAAAACAACCCCAGGTAGCGGTCTAGCTCAACCTGCGGAATGTTCTCAATACATCGATTCTCGTCGTGGATATTTGTGAAAAACGTTTTAAAGATTTTTACGTCTGATTTTGTTTTCCTACTGGTATTTATGTTCTCCTGTTCTTTTATGTATATTTCGAGATCTCCATCAGTGATATTTTTTAATCGATCAAGGTTGTGTGTATTTTTGTTTTCAGATTGTTTATAATTAGTTTTGGGTGTATAATTGTTAGAAGTGGCATCTACACCTTATTGCTGTACACATGATAAACTGCTATAGCGATTTTTTCGTGGTTCAGAAAAATCCCAGTAATTAAAAGAGGGAACATTTGTGGCACTTAACAATTCATTTTCATCTACATCCGACCAAGCTTCACATTCTCCATCATTTGTTGCCTTCTCTCCAAATTGCATTAAAAAATGTTTCCTTGTTTGTGCTTCAAAATTATCAGAGGTCATTTTGTTTGTTGTTTTAGCAGACGAAATTATTGCTTTGGACCAGCTTGAAAAAGAGGGGAGGGGGTCATGTTGTTTTCTTGACAATAATTTTTAAATTAATGTTTGTAAAATTTGAGAATTTGTTTGTATATGGTATAAATAAATGTTAAGAATGTTGATTTTCCCTGTAATGGTGATATTCATTGTTGTTTTTAATTACAAACATAAAAGTCGGCAACATGATTCACCTATTTTCATTTGCGGTTTTGTTTACCAATTCCGTCCCGGTTTAGAAAGCACAAAGGTCATGACCTCGATTATGACATAAAAAAGTAGTCACAGGAGAGCTTATCAAGAATTGTGTCAAGTATATTTTTGTAAAACGATGTTTGTTGATATTGCTGACACGACAGTTACTAATTTGATTTATGTTTAAAAAATGAAATGTTAACTAGCTAATGGTGTTGATGAATTTCATTTACTTTTGTCATCTTCACAGTAATTATCGTCTAAATGCTGGAAGAATTTGGTGATAACTGCAGCTGCCTGTTGATAAGTCCTGCTCAGCCCACGTAGACTTTGATACGAGTTTTGCTTATGGGGTCAGCAGGTAGATATAGCGGAAGGGAAGGATGATAAAGTTATTTATTAGGTAAGAATTAACCCCTTAAATAAAGATCTAAAAATGAATGCATCAATCAATGTATTAATTTGCAGTTCAAGAAATCATGAATTTGTCAACTTGGCGATATTGAATTATCTCCCTTTTTATGGATTTTTTTTTTATTTTGCAAATTTTCAATAATTTTTCTCATATTTCAGGAAGATAAGTGGATTATCACAAAGATGGTAGAAATCAAGGAATTTTGGTTCAAAAAGCCTGTCACAGAAGGTAACAGAAAAGATGTTTAATTCATGGATTGGAACCACTTTTATGGCTTCCATTTTTTTTTTTTACATTTGATATTAGTCTGAGTGTGGATTCAAATTTCTCACCCCTTGGATAAAGTAGTCCATTAATGTAGGTGAAACAGATTTTTCTATCTCCAGGGTAAGACAAACTACACGCCGTTTTTCCCGCAAAATTGTTTTCCATTGTTGAATTAAATTGTCGATTTATAGTGTCTTGGCAGTATTTTAAATGTATTTCACAATAAAATACAATGTATTTTATAAATAAATTATATAAATGCTACTACAACCGCGATAAATGCCTGTAAAAAAGTTGTTTGACGTTGGTGAAAAAGGAGGTAATTTTTTTTCTTTACGTTAGATACGTTAGTTACCGAACAAGGGAGAGCACTCTATATATTTTCTCAACGTAAACAAATATTGACACGATAGAAAGAGATGAGAAAAAGGGACAAACATCGTAAAAGGTGTAAGATTTTGTTATTGTAGAATATATCATAAGTTTGTTAACTTTATTATATTGAACCTCTTAAAGCTGTAAAATGCAAATCTTGTTTTATTTTATTACGTGGCATTTTGGTCCTGTGATACGGTTCGCAAATTAATGCGCCAAAACTACACAAAAAGTAAACAAACATTGACACGGTAGAAAGGGGTGAGAAAAAGAGTCAAACACCGTAAAAGGTGCAAGATAGTAAAATCTGTAACACCCTCGGGTAAGATTTAAATCGTATCAGACTCGGACAATCCTCGCCCGATACGATTTAAATCTTACCCTCGGGTGTCACAGATTTTACTATCTCCCGGTGATAGACCCTATATGACTCTCTTTTCGCTTTTTTTTCAGATAATTAAAAAAAGTAAAGTGTTATGTATATCAAAAGATGAAGGTGTTCATGTATCATGTCTTATTTTACTGTATTTTATAAATTTTGAATTATGTGGTTGCTGCTACTTCTTATTCTTGCAGGTAAAGAACCGGATTCGTTAAACGAATGTATTTGGTATCTCTTGAGAACTCCGCTTCCGATACCATCACTGCTACTTGCGGTTGAGGTAATTATTGAGATGCATTGGTCAATTGATCTGCTGACCTTGCTCAGTCCTCGACTTGAATCAGACAGACTACAATACAGGCCTAGGAGAAAACATAATAATGAATATTTATTAGTATATAAAGTAACTCCAATATATAAATATAGAATAACCCGATATTTTGCAGTTAATGCCGACAATAACACTCAGTGAGACCAAAGGATACTGATAATAACATTCAGTGAGACCAAATGATACTAACAATAACACTCAGTGAGACCAAGGGATACTAACAATAACACTCAGTGAGACCATATGATACTGTCAATAACACTCAGTGAGACCAAAGGATACTGACAATAACACTCAGTGAGACCAAA
>MJUT01001807.1:208787-234311 GCA_002080005.1 Gigantidas platifrons | reverse complement strand
ACATTTTTAGTTTTTGTTTTCATTTTTTTTCATGTCTTCACTTAATATGAAATATGTATATAATATTCTATAAGTTCATTTTGTATTAATTCATGTATGTATTGGAGAAGACGTTTCTAAGTTGTGAAACTTGTGTCCTATCCAATTGTTTCTTATTGAACAATAAAATATGTTTAAAATAATTGATTAATCAGATCACAAGATATTTGAGTATTGTGTTAACCTGTAAAATGAAGTGTCAAGATCCATATCAAACTTTAAAACTAAATGAACGAAGCATGCACCAATATTATGTATATATTAAGTCATTTAAATATTGAGGTACACAGGGGTCATTTAATTATGCATTTATTTATAGCAATTTTTACGCCCCTTTTTTATTGTATTCAACTCTCAACACAGTGGTGGCTGGTCCATCAAGAGGAGAAGGCTGTGATTCCATTACCCGCTTTCAACTCTCAACACAGTGGTGGCTGGTCCAACAAGAGGAGAAGGCTGGGATTCCATTACCCGGTTTCAACTCTCAACACAGTGGTGGCTGGTCCAACAAGAGGAGAAGGCTGGGATTCCATTACCCGGTTTCAACTCGCAACATAGTGGTGGCTGTCTCAAGCCAGACCAGGATATTTCCAGCTTCATATGTCGTGTTCGTTTTTTTTTCTTCTTTCTTTTTTTTCTTTTTGCGTTCAGTCAGTTAAGATGAGAGATCGTTTTGTTGATACTGGTGACCGTCAATGTTTACACTTTCTTTTTATGATTTCATATCAGATGGTGTTCGCGTTATTGAACAGTAACGGGTGGAACTGGAACTGAATATCATTCTAGAGAACCTGAGTTCATCCTCGTCCTAAATGGAAATCGTGTTACTAAGTAGTTGGCTTTCTGTGTGGCATTTTGTCGGTCATTGTTTTTTCGTTTTGCCATTTTTATTTTACCAGTGTATTGTCTGTCCTTCGATCAACGGTTTCTGATTACCCCCATTGTTAACTTCAAACTGTCTTTATGCATCACATCTCCGATGCGGTATGCGCTTGAAATAAACGAACACGTATTTGACTTTAATATTAACATATTATATTACTAATGTAACTTATAACTAAGAATCTCCTCCATCTGCCATATGTGACCATAGTCGATTTTGTGTATTTTCTTTTTGAGGCCATTTGGTTTTCTTGCTCCCAAAGACTTTAACATTATTTGGCTTTCAAATCTTTCGATTTTGGGTGTTCCTCATGAAGGTTATACCAGAAACACGCCATGCACACACATTTACTATCTACTTTTATTCTAGAATGTAAATCACACAGAACAACTACAGACAAATCCGAACGCAAGGGGTCATTGTACAATGCTTCTATAGAAATGCCATATGATAATACAAGCCCTAAATGCACTAAATCTCTGGAGGTATCCTGTAACATTGGAAACAACACAATAGTACAGAATGTATATACAACATCAAATGAGTGCTCCCCTAGAAGCGGAAAACACACTCAACAAGGTAACTTAACATTAGAGATAGACAAGTAATATTTTAGACAAGAATAAGATCTAATAAATTGAAAAACCGCAAAATACCGGACACAATATCATCGTATACATATTTTGTAATATGTAATGTATTTCTATTGTCTATATTATTTGAAGTATATATTCTGTGCCTATTTTATAATAGATGGTTTATGATGTTTCAATAATATTTCAGTTATATGATTATGATGTATTTTAATTTATGATAGAGGTTTACCTGGTCATAATTTATATTGATTAGGGTTAGGGTGCCTAACGCCACCGTCAATAATATTTTAGTCATATAGTGGCGGTCAGATTTATTCGTGGAGGACAAATATAGGAGTACCCTAAAAAACAAACAGTGCTGCAGCAAGTTACTAACACATTTTATTACGACATTTTGTATTACCCATAACCCTGGTATAAACCGATTAAAGTATATGTTCTCGCTTGGTACATACACAAACGTTTGTCATGTTATGCCAGTTAATGGAATCCAGTCCTGCCCACCTTAATAACAATATTGTATGTGGTCAAACACACACCTATTGGTCTAAATAGGATATGGCTATTGGTTATGGGGTTTAATCCAGAAGCGTGTTGTGCGCACTTAATTCGATATCCACGTTTTTATTACTGTAACTTGTTTCATTAATTTCGAATTTATATTTTATAAAGGGAAAATATGTTGTAGAGTAACAAAACGGGATGTATCTAGCGAAGCGTAAGCCTAGAGGTTAGGGCTAAATATATCTTATTTCATCTGTGAGAATGGTGTAGATACATTCAGGCCAATAACAATATACAATATGACTATGCATCTAGCGCACATTCTTCCCACTAGAATGCTGATAATCGGCCGAACAGGAAATTGTATAGTTATGGTATCAAATAAACCGCATTTTCACGAGGTTTTCCTTAATATTACTTTTTGTTGGAGCATAAAGAAATGTACATCTGTATATACATTCACGTTTCAAAAGTATTTCCACACTAAAATATTTCACTATATGCATTTGTACAATGTATTTTATATTAAACTACTTATTTCAACACATGTAGCTGCAATATGGCATTTATCCGAGAAGCAAACATAAAAGCTAGGATATACAATAGGGGTAATCGGAGACCTTAAACGGAAGAAAAGATAAAACAATAGTAAAAGATAAAGATAAAGAAATATACAAACAAACAAATGATAAGCAATGATCCTTAGAATACTAAAGATTAAACAACATTTACTCCACTAGAACACGGTGAAGTACTCGAATTATCCGGAAAAGTAAACAATGTTCCTGTTCCGCTAGTGGCACACTTCGTGGTATTCGTATTACTGTTAACACGTCGTGCACAGTAAATTATTACATGTACAACATCTATCACTTTCTCCTTAAGCTATTCAAGCATGACGATAACATCTATTGTTCAGTTTAATTATCTCATATGATTGATAGCAATATCCGGTTGTTTATAAAACTGAAATGTAGATGTTTGTAGCAAATTAATTACGCACGACACTAGTGGAACATGAAATACTTGCCCTTCCGGAACACCCCCGGTTTTAGTGGGGATCGTGTTACTCGATCTTTAGTTTTCTTTGTAGTGTTTTGAAGATCATTGTTTATCTTTTGTTCTTTTTCTTTTTGGCCATTGTATTGTCTGTCCTATTTCGATGTACGGATACCCCTTTGGATGATTTGATTTTGATTTTTGGTGTTTAACGCCACTTTCATCAATATTTCAGCTATATCATGGCGACCAGTTTTAGTGGTGGAGGAAGCCGAAGTACCCGGAGAGAACCACCGACCATGGGCAAGCAACTGGTAAACTTTATCACTTGCGGCTGCGAGTCGAGTCTACCCTGTTTTGTAATTTACAAAGCCGGACGCGAACCCACGTCGTATTGGTGATAGGCTTGTATGAGTTGCTAGATCCAACGACCTAACTCATTGAGCAACTCAGGCCCCTACCCCTTTGGTATCTTCAAACTATTCGTAGTATTACATATGTTAGTAGTATCAGATTAAATTTATTTTGTCCTGAGATTAATGTTCTTTAATCTGCAGATTCTATATTATTAACTACTAGTCAGTTAACGACGAACATTCACTGACGCTGGTATTGTATTGGCATGTACATGTTTATGTTGTCATTCACTTTTGTTATAGTATATGGCGTTCATGAGTTGAAACACATTTGTACAGATATGTTTATTGTTTTTATTGGTATTGACTCTATCCTATTATTACATATGTTTGCCAAATCAAATAGAATTGTCATCTAATGATAATGGCATATGGAGTACTCGGAGAAAACCACCGACCTGCTGCAGATCACTTACAAACTTTATTATCACATTTACTTGTATCGAGTGCATTTCACCATCGGTGGGATTCGAACTCACAATTTTAGTGGTCATAATCACATATTGCATAGGTAGTTTGAAATCCAACTACCATGTGATCACGACCACGACGGTCCCCGCCATACTAGTATTACAAATGTTTCACAATAAAGCAAACATTATTTTCATCCAGTCATAATGGTATATGGGCGTAATTGTAAAGGACGAAATAATATTGTATCTATATTTTGTTTTCAGGGACCCAGGAGAAAGATCAGACGTTCGGAATACTTGGATTGGTTATATTTTCGATCGTGACTGTCATCTGTGTATCTGGAATATTAATATGTATTGTTATTAGGAGACGAAAATAGTTCCAAAGTAAAATTACCAGAACCTTTGGTGGCCAATTTGAATTATTTTCTAATTTGATTGTTTGAATTTTGTGTGGACAGAACAATAATTAATATAGATTGTGTTACTCCGTCTAAGCCCGCCACTTTTCATCTTTAAATGTACCTTCAGAATAATATTATTGGGAAAGAATGAAAGAAGAGTTTGAAGATACCAAAGGAATAAGCAGAATCCGTAAATCAAAGAAGAACAGAAAAAAATAATGGCCAAAAGAAAAGGTATAAAAGGACAAACAACGATCTACAAAACATACACATAAAACTAAAGATCGAGTAACACGAACCCCACTAAAAACCGGGGATGAACGATGTACTATTTCTGATAATAGTTTAATTTTTTGGTCCAATTAATTCAATTTCTATCTAAAATAACAGCCCAATGCATTCACAGAGAGGAAGGGCCCATTGATGGCATGATCGCATGGTAGTTGGATTGAAAGCTACCTGTGCAATCGGTGCCTATCACCACTACTCGATACAACATTGGGTGATAATGTTTGGCAGTGACTTGCGACAGGTCGGTTGTTTCTTCAAACGTTTATTAGAGGAGTTCTTTCTCTCTGAAATGTTTCACACTACTACCCGACGCCTACTTTGGAGCAGCTTGACGGGCAGTTCCTGAAGGCATGTGCTGATATTGTCATCTCTCATGTCAAAAAAATGAAATAGTAAATATTATGTAGAATCCGAAAGTGCCCTTTAGTTTTCTTTTTCAATTTCGAATTGTTTTTTATCATCGTTCAGTCGTTCCTTTTCAATTTCTAATCGTTCCTTATCCTCTTTCATTCGTTCCTTTTCAATTTCTAATCGCTCCTTATCAATTTGCAGTCGTTCCTTTTCAATTTCTAATCGTTCCTTATAAGTTTTCAGTCGTTCCTTTACAATTTCTAATCTTTCCTTTTCAATTGCCGATTTATGTTTGTCAACACTGAGTCGCTCTTCTTCTATAGATCTAATTTTCAATTGTTCACATGTGTTCTCACTACCATCAAGTGTTTCCTGTGCATGGACTGGTTCAGTGGTAACTCTATTTAAGGAAACAAATGGAATACATCAATGTTCAGTTTTAATATACAACTCAATTATCAATTTTCATTATACCCATTTCCTGCTTATTGTCATAATTGAGGTATGGGTTTGGGTGTATGGTATTTAACGCCACTTTCAACAATATTTCAGTTTTATCGTGGCGGTCAGTTTGATTGATCGATGGGGAAACCGGAGTATCAGGAGAAAATCATCAACCTCTCGCAGGTCACTGACAAACTTTATCACCTAATGTTGTATCAAGTAAAGATCGCCATGAACGGGGTTCAAACTCGCAACTTTAGTGGTCATAGGCACTGATTGCACATGTAGTTGTTAATCCAACTACCATACGATCATGATCATGACGGCCCCTAATTGAGGTGTGTGAAATGTGTATTTACCAAAGGTCACGACATCACACATATAAATCAAAGAAAAATGGTAAATTAAATTAAAAAGGGAAATTAATTTCTTTCATGAATTGTAAAATCGCATAATCTTTGACATTTGTAATTGAATATTTTTCAAAAATATAAATGCATAGATTGTATAGAAATGTAATGGCTAACATTCAAGGTTCAATATTCTGTATAATAACGCTGTTCGCCCGGTTATATGTTATGACTTTACCCACACGTGAAAATCTTTCACATGACTGCATCATTTCATTAAAAGGGAGAATTTGGCCCATAAAACTAGTTTAGCTCCGCCATTTATACTTAAGTGCCTGTACAAACCCAGGTAATTGAGCGGTCGTGTATTTGTGTGTTGGGATTATCGATTTGGCCTATTTTTAGGATTTTGTAATTGTTTCAATAGTGGGGTTTTTTTGGGGGTTTTTTCTTTGTCTGTCATTTTATTATTATTATAGCGCTGGCTCATCTATTTATATGCGAGGGTTTGCGTTTCACTCGCATGTGGAAAGCACTTGAATGACAACATCATTTCAATAGGAAAGGAGCATTAGGTGTATAAATAAACATTAGAGGATACCGAAGGGGCAATCGAAACTAGCTTACCACGGTCACTTGTTATGTAGTAATCCAGGTAGCTAAGCGGTCGTGTATAACCGAAGGGGCATCACAACTAGCTTACCGCGGTCACTTGTCATGTATCAATCCAGGTAGCTGAGTGGTGTATAACCGAAGGGGCATCAAAACTAGCTTACCACGGTCACTTGTCATGTAGTAATCCAGGTAGCTAAGCAGTCGTGCATAACCGAAGGGGCATCAAAACTAGCTTACCACGGTCACTTGTCATGTATCAATCCAGGTAGCTGAGTGGTGTATAACCGAAGGGGCATAAAAACTAGCTTACCACGCTCACTAGTCATGTAGCAATCTTGGTAGATGAGCGTTCGTGTATATGTGTGTTTGGGATTTCGAATTATGTTCCTACGAATTTGATATTAGAGTTTGAAACTGTCCTGACAGTGTGGTATTTGTAGTTTTTCATTTCATTACATATACCTGTTTGTCCTGTCTATTCCTCCCCTTTGCGGTATGCCCTTATTTGACAATTCTTCGGTCTTACACCCTGCATCAGCTTGAGGCTCTTGACCTTCCTGTCTTTTTGTATCCTTTATCTGCCGATCACATTTCTAAAAAAAAAACATGAAACTTTTATACAACCATTTATGAGTATATTTGTGTTATGATCATGACTTGGCATTGCAATATAATGTATGTAATTTAAGCTCTAATGATTACTAAAAAAATAAGTACACAATACCGGTAAACGTGATTTCTTCTTATCAAAAGTTATGAAAAGAAAGTGTAAACAATTCCACCAATATCTATAAAATCTATAGAACATCATAAAACATACAATAGACCACGACATATGAAGTTGGAAATCCAGGCTCTGACTTGGGTCAAGCATAAAAAATGTGACAGTTTTAAACCGTCACTATTTTAAATTTAGGCATCAAGTACTATTCAAATGATCTATTGATTGTTGCTTAACCTACATCTGTAACCATTCCGGTTATATTCATGTATCTTTACGTTCTACGTTCCGTGATGTGTTCTTTACGATTTCAGTTCGTCTTTACCTCCAGTTGTTTGTAGGAGGTTTCAATTTCTTATTTACGTTATTTGTTTTAGCTTGCGCATAGTGGTGTCCAACACATCGTGGTGTGTTCTTGTTTTGTTTGTCTTTATCTTGTGTGTTGTGTTCCCAGTGTTGCCAGTTCCCATGTGCATTGCCCCTTCTGTGTTCTCTAACGCTTAATCAGGACGAGAACAAGATAAGCAATGCATAAACACTACAGAGAAATGAATGAGGATAAAATCCGACTATCCTCACAACCCATGTTAAAGCTTACATCACATTATGGTTTTTATGAATTATTTCTTAATAGATGTGTGATATTATATACAACTTTGTCCATTTAAGGGCAGCATAGTTATATCTCTGTATTTTAGATGGGCCATCGTGATCGTATGGTAGTTGGAGTTACAACTACCTATGAAATGAGTTATTATCACCACTGACGTTGTAAGTTCGAATCCCAGCCATAGCGAGGTGTATTCGATATAACATTGTCAGTAACTTGCGGCAGGTTGGTGGTTTTCTCTGGGTACTCCAATAAAACTGATCACCACGATATAGCTGATATATTGTTGACACCATAACCCGCCTGTATTTTTCTAAATGCATTAACCTTTTTTTGAAGCTGGCCTAATGATCTTAGGAAGAAGTCCTTTTGCTCTTGTGGAATTGTCTGTTGCAATAACTCCTCACATACATGTTCAGCGAACTTGATGTCATTTTCTGTCCCTTGGTCAAGACAGAATCTAACAAATTTTTTATACACCTTCAGTTTGTATCTAGTGAGTAAATGTCGCTTTTCGACTGCCCTTTTCAAATAATTCATGGCTTTGTCTGCCTGGGGAGGTACGACCGCCATGTATGTTTCAGCAATACTTAGATATATACCAGAAGAAACTATCCACGGTTCCATTCCTGGTATGATATTCTCCATTTCTGCCGTATGTTCCAGCGCTCGTTGAATGTGTTCTTCTTTTTCAGATGGAATAAGATCAGATAAACGAAGACAACATGACCGCAACATATTCTGTATCATGCATCGTTGATAGAGGTTGTAATTAAGACACATCTTTAAAACACCGAAGTCAACATAGAGTTCTGTTTTACAACCCTCATTCATTTTATCCATAATACTGATAATTTCTTTTATTGCTGCAATATTTTTAATTTTTTGTAGCAAAAAGTAAGAGATACCTCCTCGTTTCGTTAATACATGTTTAACAGAATGAAGCATTGGATGTTTGTCTTTGCTGCCTGCGTGGATCGTTGTTATATATATTTCGAGATGCCTAGCAAGATTTAAAGCATACCGGTATTCATTCACTGCCTTAATACTGAAAGGTACTATTTGATGGCCCTCGTTGTCTTCATCATTGGTTTCCTCCATGAGGCAAATGCTCTTGCTATAGTTGTATAATATCGTGACTAATAGTTCAACAAGAAACATTTTTTTGATATTTTCTAAAGGTATAATCACGTTGCCGTTGATTAATTTCTGTAGAACAGGCTCTGGTATTTGGTTTCCTGGTAATTCATCAATAGACAGTTTACCGTATTCTCGTAGCAATCGAATATCCCGCGAACTCCTGAATTTCGTAAGAACAAATTTCTTTATAGTTTCAATTTGGATTTCATCTGATTTCTGAACGAGGAGATTTAACAAAGTTTCGGACTCGCGCCTCACGTCTTCATTTCCATATAGCACTTCATTGATACCTTGATTATATATCTGCTCTTCAGTAACATCAAGATTTTCGGTCTCATTTGTGGCATAAGAAATCATTTGGAACATTATTTTCTTCGCCTCTTTGAAGAAATAATCTGACAATTGCGTATTGCCGTAAAGCTGAAATGTTATTGCCACACTACAAGAAAGGTAACATTTAAACAGCATAGTCTCAAAGCAGGGATCTTTATCGGTCTGAAGACCTTTCAACAAGCAACATGCATGTTCAAGAAAGCGTACATTTCGATTCATAGTTTCGACAAGACGTGCGTCGTTGTCTATGTAATAACAAAAGTGCTTCAGCAAAAACAATCTTTCTGCATGTTTTTCGTCTTCTGTTTTCTTTTTTTCTAAAATCCAAGCTGTAACGCTGTGTATTGATATTACACGGTTATCGCCCCTTCCACTAATGGTGGCCAGCGAGTAATCACGTAGAACTGCAATAAACCTGTTCACATCTGCCTCTCTGGTTGTCGAATCTGTTTCTAATAGACTCTCTAAAAGCTGGATTGGTATAGCGGTATGGTTTATATGTGTGACGTATTTCAAAAGATTTCTTGCATTCTTAGAAAGATCTTTTTCCAGTTTTCTTAAAGTAAGGTCGTAAGCAGCTTCGAATTGTTTGCCCTCTGGTGCGATGTCATGAGCGAGTTTCTGAAAATCTGACCAACTCGCGTTGTATTTTGCAATGCCACATTGTGTTTTACGAATGTAAGATGATGCCAGCGCTAGGCACAGAGGTAGATAGTCGAGATTGTTAGCTAACAGCCTTATTTCATTTATTTCCGTTTCTTCGTCTTCGTGGCCTACGTTTCCGTCCTTAAAGAACAATTCTTTTACCTCCGGTTCGAGCATTCCATTCATTTCCATACCATATTGGAACTCATTTACAGGAGAGAATTGGTTCTGAGAGGTTGCGATGACATAAATGTTTTCAGCAATTATAAAAGACTCCATCATGTTGTGAATATCTTTTGCCTGATTGGGTGATTCCATATCGTCCATTATAATTAAATGGTTGCATTTATTGTATTGGTCGTTTGTTAATTTTTCATAAACACGTTGAAACATCTTTTCAATGCATTCTAAGATATTTTGCTCGTTAAAGCGGATAGTATCTCTTATGCTCAAACGTAGCATCAAATTTGCATATGATAGATGCATTTCCCGCATCGATGTGCAATGTATTTTCCAGACTATTGAATGTTTGTTAACTCGCCGAAACTTGTTGGCATAATGAAACGCACATTGTGACTTTCCCGATCCTGGTGCGCCTGTAGATAAACAACAACAAACATTATGAGAAACATCAATAAGTTAGTTTTTAAGTTAAGCAAAATATAGTCCAACCTGTGTTAAGAGGACACTTATGGGTTAAAAAGGAAATGTAGCTTTTCAAGACAGGTACCTCTTAAAAGAGGTTCGATTCACATGACTCTTTCTATGTCAGTACAGGAGAAAAGTGATATTTTAATACAGATAACTGCTTAATATAATTGAGTGTATTATCTCCCTTCAACCTCATTTGGATAGATGAGATGCAGATAAACACCGAATGGAGAATTTTTCAGTAACATAACATTATTTATACACCGAAATCTGCTATTTAAGGCTTGGGTTAATATTCTATCTTTATTCTTATGTTCTGCTATAAATATCAAAGATATGAATATTCAAAAAAAATTACCAACCTTTAACAAGAACAGCACGTGTTCTATTGATTATTTCTTCCATTTTCAGAAAATTTTTGGTTTCCACAAAATTTTGGACGCTCGTCATTGAGTAAGTTGAGTAATTTCTGTAGAAGCCTCCACTACCTGTAAAATAATGAGTTGTTTTCCGAGTTATCTTAATCTCTATTACGCCAAATGTCTAACAATGATGCCACTTCTATCTGCTACTATGTAGAGCACCTGTCTGTTTTTCAGCGAAGATTAATAGAATCTAACACCTGTCATCGGTGTTTGATTATTTTTCTTACACAGACATCCTTCCAAATAAATTTTTTTTCTTTGCGGTGAAATTCTGTTAGGATGTGTGTTATTCGGTCACATATCATGAAATGAATATATTTGGCAATGAACAAGCACGTCACCTTTTCATAGAACAATTTGACTAGGTAAATCCATATAATTTTATTCTCACCGACATTTCCCTGACCTACATTTGACTTGTGTTTATTTACATGTACTGTGTAGTGTGTATATTCGAAGACGACCGCATCACAACCATCAATGAAATAATACGCAATGTGAAAGAAACACCAAATCATGAACGCTTCAAATTGTAATAATATTTAAAATTAGACTGTTATATCACAATAAATATAACAATAATAACGAAAACGCTTGTTTTTAAGCGAACAAATCAACACAAACACTGTTATTAGAAATTATGTCATTTCACTGTGACGTCAATAACTCGGTCAGCTGATTGATTCGGTGAACAGGAAATCGATAACTGTTGACAAAAATCATACGCAAACACGTTTAAACAAATGACACAACCTTAAGAGTTTTAAAAGATAGATTAGACTTTGGCTACCGTTATATTTTGTAAAGCATATTTTATTTTGATCACATATACAAACAATATTAACAAAGAATCACAAGCAGAGTTATAAATAACACTGGAAAATCTTGAAGCGACGATTACTTTTGGCGGGTAACAGGGCGTGTAGCTTGTCTTACACCCCGCTTTGTAAGACAGAAAAATCTTTTATCTTTATCCTCTGTGTAAGAAAGTAATGTCTTTGAAATAATTATGTGGCAATAACATAACGTTTTGAAGACCTTTTTCTCACATAAGATTTTGTTTGTACAATTTCGTTTACACGAAACACTTTTTCGCTTTAACGAATTTTAGAATATTTCGTCTAAGCGACTTATCATTTTGTTTCAGCGAATTATTATATCGTTTTTTCAAATTATTTCGTTTTATTTCTAATTAATATTTTGAATAAAAGAATGAAAATTTTGGAATAAAAACGAAATAGTGCTTTGAGTTCCAGTTCCGAAATAATTATTCGCTATAACAAAATAATATTTCGAAAAAATGAAATAGTAATTCGGAAAAAAAACCGAAATAATAATTCGCTAAAACGAAATAGTAGTTCGTATAAGCGAAATAAAAAAAATCATGTCAGTAAACGGGCTCCGTATAAATCAGATTTAATGTCATGTAGGATGAAACCATATTGATGATGCAATGATTTTTTACTATAGATTTTTTAAGTTTTTAGTGGGGGTCATGTTGTTCGGTCCTTAGTGTTCTGTGTAATGCTTTGTAGATCATTATTATTCCTTTGGCCATTGTATTGTATGTCCTTCCATTTTTTGGCTTAGGAATAACACGTTGGTATCTTCAAATTTGTCATATGCATACAAATCAAGAATTGTGTATTATTAACAACCATGCTGCCGACCCACTTATATGTGAGGAGTTAGATGGGGATTTTACTCGCATATAGAACACATTTGCACGATGGAATCATTTCACTAATTGGAGCCTATAAAGTAAAGCTTAAGCCGGCCACGTGTTATTGAAGCGGACGAACCGAGCCAGGAAAATGAGTGGTTATGTTTTATGCAGGTGCAGTGGCGTATCTAGGATATGGCTAGTAGGACACGTGCTCTGGGCGCCACTTGAAGGGGGCGCAACTGAGAGATTTTAGCGCATAATGTTCCCATATGGGAACGTCCTAAAAAAGATTTGTTAAATAATTTCCTTGAAGAAATTTTGCAAAAACCATGTAATACACATAGACATGAATACCTGGAGAAATTATTAATAAATAATAAATGTAAAACACAATATCAGTTCCTGCCATAGGCGCTATTTTCCGTAGATACGCCTCTGGTGTCACTTTTATGTGTGTTAGGAGTATCGATGTTGTCTCTCTTTCAACGATTCTCTTATTAAATTTGGCAAATTTCTGACGGCTTCGTATGTTTTATTTTCTTTCGTTTTATTACCGAGAAACATAAAACTCACTAATGTTCAAACATGACTTCAACATGACTTCAACATTGGAGCAACGTAGCCTTGTTTAGCTTAGTAACATGTGCGTCAGTAGCTAATTCAATTACTTGCGGTATTTTATTTGTTCAATAAAAAAACCTGAATAATTATGGACGAGCATATATTTTCCTCTATATAATTACCCCTTTCCCTATAACTGCAGAACAATCTTTGGTAAAGTTGAAGTCATCACTTTGGAAATCTTCCGATCGCCACCATGACTTGGTTGACCGTTATGGAATATCTGTGTTACAAATGATCACAGATATATTCCACTTGTCGTAAACACTTCCCGGTCCTTTCATCATTCGTGACTTATCACCGGATTTCTAACTAGATTATCACGACGGGTGGCACTAGTGGAGCAAGAACTGCCTACCCTTCCGGAGCACCTGAGTTCACTCCCAATTTTTAGTGATACTCGATCTTTAGTTTTATGTGTATGTTTTGTAGATCGTTGTTTGTGCTTTTGTACTTTTTCGGTTTGCCATTGCATTGTCTGTTCTTCTTCGATATACAGATTCTGATTACCACTTTGATATCTTCAAACTCTTCTTAAATGTCATAACTAAGTGTTTACCTAATTCGTCATTCTCATTACTATATTGTCGGACAACACCAGCTAACATTTCTAAATGTGAGTCCATCAACAATTTGTGGAGTTTTTCAACGTTCTTTCTTGTAAAATATTCCCGTTCTTCTAACATCTCAATGAGTTTGTGGCCATCAGTGATCTTTTCTAATGTGGCTTTTCCTATTCCTATTTCATGTTGCACTAAAAACTTTATCTTGTTCACGTCATCTAAAAGAAGAGGAAAGACATTATGAAAAGAGGGGCCGTCATGGCCGTGATAGTATGATAGCTACATTTACAGCTACCTATGCAATCGGTGCCTATCACCACTGATGTTGAAATTTCGAATCCCGCTCAGGGCGAGGTGCATAATAGTATGTAATAAAGTTTGTCAGTTCCTTGCAGCAGATTGGTGTTTTTCTCAGGGTACTCCGGTTTCTTCCTTCAATAAACCTGACTGCCATGATATACATGTAACTTAAATATTGTTGAAATTGGCGTTAAACACCATAAAACCAAACCATTATGAAAAGAAAGATTAAACAGCGATGATCAACAATATTGATAATATTAACTAAAACGAAAAATCCCCTCTCACCATAACTAATTTAACAAAAAAACAACAAACAAAAAAATACCACGGCATGTGACGTTGTACATCTAGACCCTGGCTTTGAAAAGACACCAAAATATGGAGGAGTTGAGCCGGTTAATGGTATCCCAAACCTTCCGCTTTTGAAAATTGGATCTCTTACGCAATACATATATACTCCGGTTTCCTTCACCACTAAAACTGGTCGTCATGATATAGCTGAAATATTGCTGAAAGTGGCGTTAAACACAATAAATCAAATCAAAATCAAATATTCTTTAAACATAGTATATAAAGTTTTTGCTAAAAAGTTTGGATTTCATCAATTGACATAAGAAAAATGAATTTATCTTCTAATCCAGATTTTCTATCATCAAACAAGTTGTTTACCCACTCTGTATTGTTAATATTATAAAGCTTAACTTTTATCTTTTGCAATTGATTTCTTTTGGAATAAGGACTAGTAATTATCACTATCGAGGTTATTAGACTTTTCAATGCATTTTTTGTCTCATGATTTTAAATATTTTTTTACAAAACGGTGTTACTTACTTTTAAAAAAGCTTAAAAGTACATAAAAAAGTTTTGTGAAAATTTATAAAAAAAATCTAAATTTAAAAGATATGAATAATTATAAAAAAAAAAGATTGTAAACTGGAAAAAAAATAGATATTTATATATGAATTCTAAACTTAAAAAGATATGAATAATTCTGTAAATAAAAAAGGTAAAAATCTAAAATATTAAAATAATTTAAATAACAAATCTTTCTAAAAAGTCTAAATTCTAAATATTCCATGATATTCTGCAAATAAACAATTTTCTTAAAATCTTAATTCAAAATTTGATTTTTATTATCATAAAATATGATATTAAAATATTTATGCTTATAATGTACTGATTTTTTGTTTGTTATTTTCATAAGATATGATAATAAACTATATGTTTACTTCCTACTTAGTTTATTAACTTCTACATTAAAAATTAAATTAATTCTTGACTTGGAGTACATTGATATCTCCCCCAGTTTTACACTAATTAAACATTACTAATCATGTCTATATAACAATTAACCTATTCAACCTATGCTAACATTTTTTCTTACCTTTTCATAGATTGTTGCAGTAATGTCCCCTTTTGGGATAAGTTGTTATTCATTTGCTCCATCAAAAATGTTGAAATAAGTATGGATTATCTAGTTAAGGAATTTCCGAAATCCGTTGAGAAACTTTATTTCGTTAATTGGAAACTTTGTTATATAGAAACTTAAAGACAGAAATTTAGAAATATGTTTTTGAACTGAAGTAGTTCTCCCCCTTTATCAGATATATAGACATCAGTTAATTGTTCTCATTGGGACCTTGGCCGAAATTACGTCACCTGTGATCAAGTTGGACTTTGGACCTTATTATCGATATTGTATTCCGTTAATATACTGATTATATATATATATAGCGAGTAATATTTACAATACACATTCAAATATGTCTTTGGGCGAAACTAGAAAACTTTTACAACAAAGTAGGAAAATCGTTGACGAAGCGGATGGTAACACCAATATCAGTGTTCTTTTGAATACGATTTTGAAACTTGTCTCTAGTATAGATGTTAGACTGCAAGGTGTAGAAAAGAGCGTAGGAAAGTTCAATGAGATAAAAACTATAATTACCTCACTAAACAGTCGTGTAGTTTCAGTAGAAAAAAACATAATTAATTGTCAGGCGAAAATTACAGAAGTTGACAACAGCGTACAAGGAGTTGGAAACCTATTTGACAACTTGAAATCGGACTGTGATCAAAACAAATCAGAAATAGCGAAAGTTGGAAAACAGTTTGATAGTTTGAAACCGTAATGTGAAAAAAGCAAATCTGAAATAGCAAAGGTTTCTGATCAACTCAAAGCGTTGGCAAATCAAGAGAGTTCTAATAACCAATGTAATTGCCGAGGACATATGGAAAATCTACAAAATTCGATTCTCGATCTCCAATGCCGATCGATGAAAAATAACCTGATATTTACCGGTTTGTATGAAGTAAGAGACGAAAATACAGAAGAACTTCTTAGACACTTTCTATACAAAGAAATTGGAATTGACTTCCGTATTGATTTCGGAAATGGGCATCGTTTTAGTCACAAACCTAGAAGGAAACGACCCATTGTAGCTAGATTCATACACTACAATGACTTACAGTATGTGTTGAACAACGCTTACCGGCTCCGTAATACAACATACGGTATATTACGACAACAATTTCCCCGGGAAATCGAAGACAGGCATAGGGAACCTTTCCCTATTCAGAAAGAGGCAAAACGACAAGGAAAAAGGGTAGCATTAATCTGAGATCGACTTTATATAGACAATGAATTGTATGTACATGCAGAGGATATGGATGGAATTGGAGACTTTGATACACCGTCTCAACCAAATAATGTCTGGTCAACACCAAGAAACAGTGGAGATAGAAGACCACCAAAACGGCAAAGAGTGAGATCGACGACCCCTGAACGAGGATAGGGGTGGCAAAGAGAACAATCCCAAATTTCTAAAGAATCTCTCTTTTGTTGATGAAGACTTTACTGTCATTAATAACGATAGTATATATAACAATAAAGATTGTATTACTTTTGATGATCATACTTCTGTTCTTAATTATTTTGTTGATAATATTGTTGTTGATAATACTTTTATTGATAATACTTTTGTTTCTGTATCTGATCAACAAGTTAACATTTTACTTTCAGATGATTCTATTGACTTATGTAATTCCTTTAATGATAGCCAAAATAATAGATTAATTATATGTAACGGTAGTATTGAATTTATTGATGATCAGTTCTCACCACTTAATTCCAGGTCATGCAGTAGTAGTAATATAGAAGATAGTTTAAACTGTACCGTTAAAAATGAACGTAATTTAAATGTTCTAAGCTTGAACTGTTGTGGTATAAAATTACGTTTACAGTATCCATAATTTTATGGACTTATTAAAAACATGATATGATTTGTTTACAAGAAACAAAAACTGACGATATTGAGGCAATAAGATTGAACTCGAAGGGTATACTTTTAAAATGAAAAATAGAAAAAAAATTGGTAAAAAATCAGGCGGAATTATTCTAGGTTACAAAAATCATCTAGAAAATGTTATTGAACCTTTAGAGACAGAGTTAACTTATATATTTTGGCTGAAGGTTTCATCAAAATTATTTAACCTGAATGATGACCTCATCTTTAGTATAGTTTATATCCCACCGGAAGGTTCTTCTTACCTTTCCCCAGATGCATTTGACCAAGTCGAAAATGAGTATCGTGTTTTATCTCAAAATTACAAATATATCTGTTTGCTTGGGGATTTTAACAGCAGAACTGCAGATGACCCTGATTTTATTGAAATACTCATTAATGAGCATGAACTAGATTTTACCCAATTTGTAGAAAACGATTTAGCAATTTTAGATACACTTAAAATAGAGAAAAAAAGAAAAAGTATTGATACTGGTAAAAATAGATCAGGTAATATTTTGTAGAACTTTGTAGAGGTAATAATCTATTCATTGTGAACGGTCGTATCGGTGATGATTATCTAGAAAGTGAAAGGTTAACTTGTAGAAACTCTAGTGTTGTTGACTATTATATTTGTTCGCCATGCTTTTTTGAATATTTTTGTAATTTTAAAGTTGTAGATTTTTCCCGTTTGCATTCTGATGTTCATTATCCTCTTGTTGCAACTCTTCAATTTAATGAAAAAGCCGCAGGCCACGATCAATTTCAAAACAATAGATGGTAGAGTGAAAAAATGGGACATTAAAACATGTTTTACCTTTCAGGACAATATAGATAAAGAAAATTTAAATGGTCTTTACAATGATCTCATAAATTCAATTACTGAAAATATAACTAGAGACAATATCAACTCATTTAAAAAAAAAACTTTGCGATCCATTTGTTGACAGTGGTAAAACGACCTTCGGCACCTATAAAAATAAACGTAAAAATGTAAATAGAACCCCGAAGGGAGATAAACCCTAGTTTAATTACGAATGTAAATTTGCCAGAAAAAACTATCGGAAACTTAAAAAAGAAAATTTAAAAAGGAAAGGACGGTAAACCTCAAACAAAAAGTCACGGAGGCTGAGAAGCATTATAAGAATACACTTGATAAGAATAGTAAAAATACCGCGAAAAAATGAAGGAGTTAAAAAATCTAAAAACATCTGATCCGAACGAGTTTTACAAATTTTTAAACAGGGCAAGGGAGAAAAAACAACCCGATATTCCTATGGAAGATTTGTTTAATTTAAAAAAAAAATTAAACACGGCGACCGATTCGCCAACTCGAAGGGAGGGGGAAAGAACATTTTAATCAGGAACCTTTGGATAATGGTAATTTTGAACGGTTAAATGAGGGTATCAATACTTTTATGTCACAGGAAGAAATACTTTGTTGTATTAAAAGACTCAAAAACAATAAAACTAGTGAGGAAGATCACATAATAAACGAATATATTCAATCAACATCGGGCCTGTTCTTACCAATTTACGAGAAGATACTTAATTAAATTTTTGAAACAGGCTTTTTACCAGATATTTGGCTGATAGGGAGTATTAAACCGATATATAAGAATAAAGGGAATCCTTTAGATCCCAAAAACTTCCGTCCAATTACAATTCTTAGCTGTCTTGGTAAGCCGTTTACTTCTATTTTAAATGAAAGACTACGGGTGTTCTCAGAGGAAGTTTTTTTGTTAGAGGAAAACCAATTCGGATTTAGGAAATCAAACTCGACTACAGATAGTATTTTTTACATTATTTTCATTTTTCGAAAATAAAAGTAAATGTAGAAAAAATTAAAATTTTCATTTTTTCTAGAGGATGGCCTCTTGAAGATCTGTCACTTATCTGTTTGCATTGTTCTTAAGCGATTTACAAGGCTTCTTGGAAAAGGAAAACCTACCAGGTCTTAAAACAATTTCAGAAAAAATTGAAGAAAATTTAAATATTTATTTGAAACTTTTCATTCTATTGTATGCAGACGATACTGTTACTATGGCTGAATCACGCAAAGATCTACAAGCTCAATTGAACGTTTTTTTGGAGAATACTGCCAACAATGGAAAATAAAAGTAAATGTAGAAAAAATTAAAATTTTCCTTTTTTCTAGAGGATGGCCTCTTGAAGATATACATTTTTCATTAAATGGATCTGAAATAGAAATTGTACACGAATTTAATTACCTCGGAAAACTTTTAAACAGAACTGGTAATTTCAATAAAGCAATCACAAAGCAAGCAGAAAAGGCAAAAACAGGCTATGTATGAAGTTTTAAAAAGAGGACCCACTCATAACTTATCTGTTGAATGTCAACTGAAACTATTTGATAAAATGGTTAAACCTATATTTCTTTATGGGTCAGAAATTTGGCGATTTAGCAAAAATATTGATTGTTTAGAAAAAATACAATTATGATTTTGTAAATTACTATTGAAATGAAAATCATCGACACCAAATTGTATGATTTATGGGGAACTGGGACGATTTCCTATCGAAATTGATATAAAAATAAGGATGGTGTCATTTTGGGCCAAACTTATATTGGCGAAAGAAACAAAACTCTCGTACTTATCATATAAACTTTTACACACGCATTCTATTTAAGAAAATGTTCACTTCGTCTGGATTAAATATTTAAAAGAACTTTTCGATGAAACAGGCTACTCTAATATTTGGATAAATCAAGATATTCCAAATTCTAATTGGTTAATTTCGAGTATCAAATTACGCCTGCATGATCAATTTAAACAGGGCTGGTACTCCTAAATAGAGCAATCTCCAAAAGCATTGACTAATAGAATATTTAAAGAATATTTTGAATTTGAAAACTGCTTTAGAATTTTAGAAGACAAAGATATTTATACCCTATGCAAATTCAGAACTACCAACCATAAATTACCTATAGAAACTGGCCGGTGGAATAATATCGACCGTGTCAATAGAATATGTACAAAATGTGACAATATAACTATTGGAGATGAATACCATTACATAATGGAATGTGAACATTTTTCAAACTTTCGAAATAGATTCATTGTTACAAATTTACTAGAAAGACCAAATATTCTTAAATTCAAACAAATTATGAGTGCTTATCACAAACAAAATTTAGAAAAAAAAATTGTAAATTTATACGACATATAAGTAAATCTTTTGTTCTCTAGGCTGTCTTACACCCATGTCCCTGTTGTATATACTGTATATATGTTTATATCTATTTTGTATTTGTTATTGTATATTTATGTCTTTTCTGTACCGCTGTATATGGTTATTGTGAATAAAGATGTTTTTTTTATATTTATTTTTTCAAAATGTTGGCATAGGTTGAATGAACCAAACAAACAATAAATATTAATCAGCACAAATTCGTTTCAATTCAAAATTCCCACATACCATCACCAAAATAAATGACAACATAAACACGGCGAGTACCATTGTAGGGTTAATGTTTATGTTTGCTTTATGGTGTTCATCGCCACTTTCAACAATATTTCAGTTATATCTCGGCGGTGAGTTTAATTGGTGGAGGAAACCGAATGACCCGGAGAAGACCACCGACTTGTCGCTAGTCACTGACAGACTTTATCACATATTGATTATTGTTGTACACCTTTCCCTGGTCGAGATTCGAACCTACAACATCAGTGGTGATAGGTACTGATTGCTTAGGTCGTTTTAAATCCAACTACCATACGATCACAACCACGGCGACCCCCATTCCAAATCTAAGATTGTAATTGTTATGAAGTACTATAAGAACTACATTTGTATTATTAAATTGAAATGAATTGACCAATAATTATGTGGATGACATAGATTTAAAACACCTAGATTTAAGAACAAAACGAATGTCTGTAACTATGAAGATTGGAAAGTTCCTGATAAAAGATACAGTTTTAGGCTTGTGATGTTAAAATATATACTTGTAGAATATACTTTCATTATAAGATAGACTTTTCATGAACACATTCAAAAAATATTTTAATTATGTGTATTTCATATAAAATACATTGATGTGAGCACACAAATAATTATGTCGTCAATATTCAAATAATGTTGACGTCAGCACACAAATAATGCTGACGTCAACACCCATATAATTTTGACCTCAACATGCAACTAATTGTGACGTCAATATTCAGATATCCTTATTCCGAACCAACCAGTATTTGCTCTTGCGCATTAATACAGCTTAGTGGAGTAGCAACATTTTAGTCACATTTTAGTCGTGAGATTCGCAGACGGGGGCTCAAACCCACGATCTACTGCACTCGTGGCGAGCACGCTAACATTACACCGCCGATGCGGTTTTATCTCCCATAAATTTAGGATCTTGTTTGCATATCTGTACTCTACCTGTTGTCAGTCCATTCGCAATTGTATTGCACATTGTCTGGTAATCCATGACGTCCCTCCCATGTTCCATATGATCTGCCATGATTATACTGTTTCCTGTTTTCTTTAATGGTCTGTCAAATACAAATTTAGATATATTTATTCTTGAAAATTTCAGTTCCTAAATAATGTAATTTATGAAAACAAAAGTTAGTGTCCCTCAAGCATAGCCGAATTTAGCCGAATTTCTTAGGGGGGGCTTATGGTGTTTAACGTCACTTTCAAAAATATTTCAATTATATCTGGGCGGTCAGTTTTATTGGTGGATGAAACCAGAGTATCGGGAGAAAATCACCGCCCTGTCACAAGTCACTGATAAACTGTACCACATATTGTTGTATCGAGAACACCTCGCCTGAACGGGATTCGAACTCACAACGTTAGTGGTGATAGTCACTAATTGCTTAGGTAGTTGTAAATCCATACGATCACGATCATGACGGCACCAGTCAATGTTAGCTATTTCGTTCAGGGTACAGTCAAATCTGCCCATGCAGTCACCTCTATTAAGCAGTCATCTGTATTAAAAGGACAGCTATTTCCTGTCCTGTCATAGATAATTTTATATGAATTAAACCTCTTTTAACGGGTCACCTGTCTGATAAGGTCATTTTTTCTTTGTCTCAAAGGTGACCTCTTAATACAGGTTTGACTGTATTTAGTTTTTGCTTGCTCCTAAGGATTTCATTTTTACGTCACTTTGCTTTCGTTTGTTTCTCTTTGAGCGTGCCTAATGATTATTATTCCAGAAACACGTCGTGTGCACTAATTTTGATATCTACGTGTTTTTATTAGAAATATTCAATTCGTGGAAGATATAAAAAAAATGGGTTACAAAATATTCAAAATATAATTGATATATTAAATGCCCCATTTAGCACCAATGAAAGAGCTACAGGTATAATTATGTGGGTCATTGAATACAATTGTGTTCTTAATTAAAAATATCTGATTCAAATTATTTAAAACTAAAAACATACACATTTTTCTTTCCCTGTACACATTTAAAATGAGCTTCTTAATTAAACTTAAATAAAATGAAAAACGAAACAAACAATCAATGGCACACTTTCGTAACAGCTCCAAATTCCAATAGAAAAATCGTAGACAGAGGTAAAAATTATTCCCCTAACACACAAATACATGACCGGTCACTTTCTATCCTCATTCATGATTTGCCACATGGTTTGTAACTGGAGTAACAGGTCGAGCACCAATAGGAACTGAGTTCACATCCGGTTTTTAGTGGGGTTCGTCTTACGCGTTCTTTAGTTTTTTGTGCTATGTTTTGTTGATCATTGTTTAATAAATAAATTATGGAAGCCAGAATGTGTTGGGAGTTTTAACATGGATTGGCGGATATTAGTATTTTATCCCGAGTCAGAAGCGAGGGATAAAATTTACTAATATCCGCCAATCCATGTTAAAACTCAAAACACATTCTGGCTTCCATGATTTATTTCGATTCTGATATGTCCAAGAGTACAAATACGGTAGTATACTCAGATTGAAATACGGTAATTTAGACATACACTTGCGGAAAATGTCGCACACAATTTATGTAACTCGAATAATACTGCGCCCTCTATCGCATTATTCGGGTCACAATTCATGCTGCCAATGGACACGTCAGTCACATTCATCGGCGCATGTGCTAATGAGATAATACGAAGAAATAATTTCATTTTTTTTAACAAAGGGAAAGAATGAGGTCATGTTAGAATTGTCGTTTTTCCTTTGACCATTGTGTTATATGTCCTTCGATGTACAGGTTCTGATTATCTTCAAAGTCTTCTTGGTACAGATACGTAAGTACAAAATTGCTCCAAGTAGTTTAAGGTCCCAAACCTTAAAACTGATAAAAACCAGTTGAAATAGTTGAATGAAAGAGTTATTTTTGTTTAGCGCCAAATTTTCAAAAAGGAAACATTTTAAGGACTGTTTAAATATACCAAAGGGGTAATCAGAAGCCGTAATCGAAGAACAGAAATAACGGTCAATAAAATATACTGCACAGGAAATTAATGATTGAGCACTAAAACCATGGGTGAACTAGTGTGATTTGGAATGACAGACAGTCCCTGCTCCACTGGTGAAACCCGTCGTGTTACTGAAATTTACATTATGATGAGATGAGTCTGCCGAAATAACACTCCACACATAACATCCTGAATGCAAGCAAACAATATCCGCATCCAATGCTGCTGCGCACTTAATGGGGAAGGAACCATTCCTGTGCTTATGTAAAGAACGCTTTGACAGTAATATCAACAAATCATTGAATATAAAAAAAGACCGCGACATATGCCGTTGGAATTTCCCGTTATAGATTGGAACAGGCACAAAACTACATGTATGAAAATATATGATTTATAATTGTCATAGGAATATCACTTTCAAACACAACAATCACTTTAGTTGCATGTAGATCATTGTTTTTGAACCAAAACTAAAACAAAAACATTGTGTGGTGTTCTTATTTACACACAAATGTAAGGACAACAAATTAAAAGTTACAATATTCATTTAAAAAGAATGTCTTCCCTTGGAAATTAATTAAAAGTTAAAACAAAGTTACAGTATTCATTTAAAAAGCATGTCTGACCTTGGAAATTAATCAATCACATCACAAGATATTTGAGTATTGGAAATGTCCAGAATTAGGAGGTACGGGGGTTAGGGTTATGGTGTTTAACGCCACTTTCAACAACATTTCATTTATATCGTGTCTGTCAGTTTTATTGATGGAGGAAACTGGAGAAAACCACCGACCTGTCGTAAGTCACTGACAAACTTTATCACATAATGTTGTATCGAGTACACCTCGCCTTGAGCGGGATTCGTACTCATTCCTTTAGTTTTGAGCTACTTCCTACATTAATCGTCCCTATCTTGCAATTTTTCATGGCGAGAAAGGAAACTGGGATTTCGTAGATTTTATTATTAAAACTGAATTAAAAAAAAAACACCTTAAAAAATTTCATAATTAGACTTACTTATCACTACTAATAGAACGTTCGTTCCATTTTTGTGTCATGGCGAGGAAGGAACAACATAGAGTTTATTAAGGTTGTCATATTTATATGACAGCTTGGGGTATGGTATTTAACGCCACTTTCAACAGTATTTCTGCTATATCGTTATATCTATATGAGTAAGTGTAATAGCAGACACAAACACATTGAATCAATTTGTTCTTGCCCTGATACAGCTAAAAAATCGCAGAGTTGGCCTTAAGCCAAAACAATTGCTTACTTACTTACTGAAAAACACATATGATAGAAAGATTTAATTATATACACTGGGTTTTCCAAGTTTATTTCCTTATTGATTTCTAGGTAATATAAGCTTGGGTGATTTCAATCTGATTAACAACAGTTGTTATACCATTCCATGTTACTGGTGTGTAGTGCATTTAATCAGCTGATTTTAAGACGACTGGGGTAAATAAACGTTAGAGAAAAACAAAGGGGCAATCAAGAATGGACAATCCAGAGATACTGGCAGCATTGGGTGCACAAGACATATAACGAAAACAAGCAAAGCTATATACACAAGACAAAGACCAAAATGAAGAGCAACACGGGCCCCTACGCAAAATTTCAGGTCAGAGCTGGTTCGTTGCTTTATTAATATTCGTGGAATCATTGACCATCACCAATTAACTTTCTATTCCTAGCTAATTATGAGATTGTAATTGCTTTTGGCTTAGTCTATATAATACGGTATTATACACCCACTATGAAACTGATTTCGTGTGATATAATTGAAATATTTTTGAAAACGACATTAATCACACACAAAAAACTCTAAT
>MJUT01001807.1:182534-206728 GCA_002080005.1 Gigantidas platifrons | reverse complement strand
TAAAAAAATGCAATGGCCAAATGACAAAGGACAAACAATAATCTATAAAATACTACACAGAAAACTGAACAGATCGAACAAGATGAATCCTACTGAAGCACCGGGGATGAACTCAGGTGTTTCTGATGGGTAAGCAGTTCCTGCTCCACTAGTGTCACCCGTCGTGTTACTCATGCTACAAACCAGGTACAAATAGGGAAGCAATCAAGGCACTTTTATATCATGTTCAAGTTAAGTGTTGATTTTCGGCATAGTATGAGTAACCAACTAAATGATATCAGACATAGTAGGAAGCAAGCTTATTAAAAGAAAGTTTAAGCAATGACGGTCAACAATTCCGCTAATATCAACAAAAAGAACAAGTTAACCTCTCACATCAACTCATTGAACATATCAAAAGACCACGACAAATGACGTTGGAATCAGGTCCAGGATTGGAAGAGGCACAAAAATAGCAGGTTAAACCGGTGAAGGGGACCCTAAATCTTAGACACAATTTGGATTAGGATTAACAAAATGCATGTATACCCAGAATTATAATTGGCAATGAATAAAACCGCATTTAAAATTATGCTTAAGAACTAAGTAAATAGTGCATTTTTACCTATTTTATATTCTTGGTGATGAGCGATGTCTTTCCCAAAATAAAGCGCATCCAATTAGTAACACAATATACATTCTAGGATTGGCTGATGAAAAAAAATTAAAAGCCAAAAATACCACACTGTATGAACAGCTCAAAAATGTAATAGAAAAATAGGCATAGAAATATGCAAAACCGATATATCTAAAACATATGTACATGACCGCCCACTTTCCGGTGTCCTATAATTATTAGCTACCATGAAAATTAGCTACTTTTTGACGTTCGGAACGAGATTTTCGTAAGCCACAAAGGTGTTCCAAATGATAGCCATGAAAATTTGCTACCTTAATAATACATTAAAAATACTATTCCAGTTATTCCCCATTTACCAGGTTTTGATAGATTCTTGATAATTAGTATGTTTCAACGAAAAAAGGGTGGTGGAAGTAGGCGAGGAGATCTATTTTAATTAGATAGATTTATCCCAGAAATTGATATATTCCGTTAGGTAAATCTATGAATATTAGAAATTTTCATAACGATGTGAACTATGTATTATTCCAAATACAATGTACTACACAGAAAACTAATGACTGCGCAACACGAACACCACTAAAACCATGTGTGAACTAGTCTGATTTGGAATGATAGAAAGTCCCTGCTCCACTGGTGAAACCCGTCGTGTTACTGAAATTTACAGTATGATGAGATGAGTATGCCGAAATAACACTCCACACATATCATGCAAAATGAAAGCAAACCAAATCCGCATCCAATGCTGCTGCGCACTTACTGGGGAAGAGACCATTCCTCTGCTTATGTAAAGAACGCTTTTACAGCAATATCAACAAATCATTGACCATAAAAAAAGACAGCGACATATGACGTTGGAATTTCCCGTTATAGATTTGAACAGGCACAAAACTACATGTATGAAAATATATGATTTATAATTGTCATAGGAATATAACCATTTCAAATACAACAATCACCTTAGTTACATGTAGATCATTATTTTTGAACCAAAAGAAAAACATTGTGTTGTTTTCTTATTTACACACAAATGTAAGGACAACAAATTAAAAGTTACAATATTCACTTAAAAAGCATGTTTTACCTTGGAAATTAATTAAAAGTTAAAACAAAGTTACAGTATTCATTTAAAAAGCATGTCTTACTTTGGAAATAGATTAATCAGATCACAATATATTTGAGTATTGTGTTAACCTGTAAAATGAAGTGTCATCACGCACAACAAACTTTAAAACTGAGCGAAGCATGCACCAATTATGTATATATTAAGTCATTTAAATATTGAGGTACACAGGGGTCATTTAAATGTGCAGTTATCTATAGCCATTTTTACGCCCATTTTTTATTGTATCATTCATAGTTTTACTTAAAATTAATAAAAAGTAAAAAAAAAAAAAAAAAAAAAAAAAAAAAAAATAGAAAGAAATATGTTTATTTGAGATACTATATATATATATGTTCTTTACCATTTATTTTGTCTGAAATTTGGTAAAAGAAAAATTGGTATAAAGATCCTCACTTGAATTCCAATAACTGTTAATGATCCGCAGCATCAAGTTTAATAAAACACCTCAATATAAAATAACTTCACCTTATAAAGAATGACTTGCAAATCAGTTTTGAATAGGGGTTTACTCTGTGGAAAAACATGCTTTATGACATGCTGTTTATATTTTTTCTGTCGTTTGAGATCCAGTTGTCCAAACGGGTCTTTTAACCGGTTTTTGTGTCAGTACCACGCCATGATCTACATTTTCAACGCCATTGGTCGCAGACTTTTAAGTTTAATATTTTCAGGTTAGTATTCGTGTTATAGATTTTGGTGTCATTGTTGACCGTCACTGCTTTAACTTTCCTTGGGAAACTAAGATGAGTCTGAAGATACCAAATGAGGTAATCAGAATCTTGTTAATAGACGAAGGGCAGACAACACAAGGGCCAAAGGAAAAGGGCAAAAGGACAAACAATGACAAACAAAACAGTACAAAGAAAACTAATGATTGAGCAGCACCAACCCAAACTGAAAACCTGACGAAGTGTTTCGTAAAGTTAAGCAGTTCCTGCTCCACTATTTGCACCCATCATCTTACTTTTGATATAAAGCTGATGATAAGTCACGAATGAGGAAGGGACATGATTGTGATTCCGACAAACGGAACATAACTGTGGTTATTAGCTATAAACTTATCCCGTACCGGGGAACCAGGTCATGATGCCACCATGAAACTTGTCTAGTAATAATATTTCAAATTAAACACTAGGAACCTTTGGTTCAGTAGCTTCCCTCTGAGCAGCTATTCTCTATCAATGAAATTATGCTATAGAATATGGTATCGATATAGAGAGGCGTATACTCCATATGCTATTGAAATCTTACTACATAAATGGAAAATTCAATTGTTTTCATGGTGGGAAAGGGAACCAAAATTACATCGAATTCATTCTTTGAACGTTATTTGAATTGGAGAAAAAAGCATCTTGAAAAAAAATCTATATTATGATTTACTCCACTAACTACTCTATTTGTTTATTTTTTATTACATTGGCTGTCATGACAACAAAGGAAAACTCAAATTATATCCCATATTTCAATATTTAGATTTTGTTCACCCTTTACATTTTCTTCATTACAAGAAAGAGAAACTTAGATTACATAGAGTTTATTATTAGAAAATAATTCTAAATGGAAAAAATGGAAGAAGAAAAACCTTAACAAATTTCAATATTTAGATTTTATTCACCCTTTACACTTTATTCATTACTAAGAAATGAGAATTCAAATTACATAAAGTCTATTTTTAGAACATCATTCTAAATGGAATTAAAGAAATAACTTAAACAAATTCCATATTTAAATATGATCCACTTATTACTCCGTACTAGTAGAACATTCGTTCCATTTTTTCATGGCGAGGAAGGGAGATTAAATTCCCAATGTTTATTAAGATTGTCATTGCTATATGACTAAGTAAATGAGTTGACAAAAACACATTTCGTTTGGTACAAGGATATATTTATATACCCTGCATTTCCTAGATTTATTTCCTTATGCTAAATAAAGAATTATTAAAATTTTACCCATCCGGTTTTGTTCTGAGATTGTATATAATTTATTATTAGATCATTATTCTGAATGGGGCAAAAACAACTTTGAAATGTCTACTTTTAGGGGATTATAGGGTTAGGGTTATGGTGTTTAACATCACTTTCAACAAAATTACTTTTATATCGTGTCGGTCAGGTTTATTTATGGAGGAAACTGGAGAAAAACACCGACCTGTGGCAAGTTACTGACAAACTTTATTATTTAAAAAGGAGAACAAAACCAACCAATGATTTGGGGTTTTACAGAATTTAGAAGTAATAAAAAAAAATGGAAATATGACTTTTTTTAATGAAAATTTTATAAGGGTGGTGTTAGAGCACATTTATATCGAACTGATTTTAAATTTCCCGCTAAACATAGAGGCTGCCATTTCTCACATATCAGTAACGTAACTCCTTCTGCTCCGATTTACCTGTTCAGCTTAACTGCATCAAAATAATAATATCATTTTTGGAATTCCGTCATAATGGATAGAAATACTACATCAAAACAATAATATCATTTTTGGAATTACGTCATATTGGATATTACGGAATTCTAAAAATGATATTATTGTTTTGATGCAGTTAAGCTGAGTAGAAGGAGTTACGTCACTGATAAGTGAGAAATAGCAGCCTCCATGTTTAGCGGGAAATTTAAAATCAATACGATATAAACGTGCTTTAACACCAGACCTTGTAAAATTTTCTATAAAAAAGTCATATTTTCATTTTTTTATTAGTTCTAAATTCCATTAAACCCGCAATCATCAGTTGGTTTCGTTCTCCGTTAATGTTGTATCAAGTAAACTTCGCCTTAAACGGGATTAGAACTCATAACTTGCATTTTTTTTCATGACGGGAAAGGAATCTCGGATTACATGGATTTTATTATTAGAATTGGAAAAAAAGGAAACGCCTTAGAACATTCCATATTTAGACTTACTTATCCCTACTAGTAGAACGTTCGTTCTTTTTTTTTGTCATGGCGAGGAAGGGAACTCAGATAACATGGAGTTTATTAAGGTTGTCATATGGCATGGCAGTTTGAGATATGGTATTTAACGCCACTTCTAACTGTATTTCTGTTATATCGTTATATCTATATGAGTAAGTGTAATAGCAGACACACATTAAATTAACTTATTCTTGCCATGATACAGCTAAAAAAATCGCTGAGTTGGCCTTAAGCCAAAGCAATCGCTTACTTACTTACTCAAACATACATATGATACAAAGATTTCATTACATACACTGGGTTTTCCAGGTTTATTTCCTTATCGAGTTCTAGGTAATATAAGCTTGGGTGATCTGATTAACAGCAGTTGTTATACCATTCCATGTTAGTGGTGCGTAGCGCATTTAAACAACAGATCTTAAAACGACCGGGCTAAATAAACGTGAAAGAGAGACGAAAGGGAAATAAAGAATGAACAATTCAGTGAAACTGGCATCATAGGGTGCACTATGCACTGGACGAAAACAAACAAAGCTAAAACATAACATAGAAGAGCAACATGGACCCATTCAAAAAGTTTAGGTTAAAGGTGGTTCTTCGTTTTATTGACATTCGCGGAATCATTGATTATCAGCAAATAATTACATTACTTCCGTGTTTCCTTTGAAATGTTACAATATGATTGGTTTTAAAGTGGTCACATGATTATAAAAGAGATGTTTCAAATCAGAATGAAACTCAAAACTGAACTTGCACGTGCCTCCATGACGACGTCAGATGTAAACAATCAATGGCGTAGTAATTTCCAACAGCAAATAATCTAACAAAAATAAAATCCACAACGAAAAATTCAACTATGTTAAATTTTGGTGTGATTTAAATATAATTATAAGAATTGAATGAATTCTTTTGAAGTTTCATTGGGTATGAAAGCGTTGATCGAACTACATTTTCAACATTGAAAATGCACTTCGGTCATTGCTTTCATACCCGAATGAAACCTCAAAAGAATGCATTCAATTCTTAATTAAACTTTCTGTTCATATCTAATGATGGGATTGTAATTGCTTTTGGTTTAGTCTATATAGTACGGTATTATACACCCACTATGAAACTGATGTCTATGATAAAAATTGAAATATTATTGAAAACGACATTAACCACACAATATATTATTCTAATCAGCAGTAATTATTGAAACATATCCATATATTAATAACATGGATATAAATGAGAGACAATAAAACATTACACTTACTCTGACTTGTGTGCTCAATGTCTCTAGATTGTTCATTGGTAATTACCCTTTCGTTTTTCTCTAACGTCTATATATTTAAATGGGTAAGATTTTCAACGGGTTTTCACATCCACAGAATTTTTTTTTCTCCAAAATACTTACATGACAACCAGGTTTAAAGAATCCGTCGCGATATAACTGGAATATTGTTGAAAGTGGCGTTAAACACCATGTTTAGATTTCGAATATACATCAGTCGGATTAGCTACAACATTGTCTGTAAATATTAGCTGTTGATACAACAGTGAACACTGCCGTCAACGTGAAGAAACCTCAAACCTCTGAGGTCATAGGTTTTGCGGTTCATAAATAAAACCCGAATGCATCTCGGTGCGTCATTTCTGGTCCGCGTCAAAATAGGTTCCAGCACGATACTTGTAGCAGATGAAATCAGAATGTCAACAAACAACGGCGACTGTTGCAAATTTCCGAATTTATATGACCCTAAACATTTTATGAAGTAAAACGGTAAATAATATATGTTAATTATTATTCTTAAGCTTACCATTACTGTTCCATCTGTTGAATCTGAATTTTTCTAGTCAAAAATTCGATTGAAGAATATGCAATTTATACACGAATTATCTCCGTTATTTTCATATTTTTGCATATTTTGTTTTCATAAAATTCTTACTTTTCCCCTATTTAGATTTTTCTAGACTTTTTATATGTTGAATATGTTTATGTCAAGAACTAATTACAGTTGAAATAAATTCTTTTGTAATAAGTTTGAGGTTTGGCTATTTTCCCCATAGATTGACTGGACTATTAATTATGTATACAGTTCGTACCTTAAAAATAAGTGAATCTATTTAACACAGAATAGCTTGACATTGTATTAAATTTTAAGAATACTTCCACAACGAATGTCACAAAATTTCTGCATTAAGTGATTGAAGCATAAGGGTACATATGAGTCGTTTTATTGTAAGATTCATTTCTTGGCCTAGAATTATAGTTAGTTTATTTATGTGTAATATGTCATTTATTCGTGATATATTATTTATGCACTGTTACTATCTATGTTTTTTTTGCCATTAGTTCAATAAATTTTGTAATATGAACTCTTTTAATGAAATGCAAGGTTGATTTCAAATGACGATAGACGATAACAACAATTATATTTGGAAGATGCCAATGAGGTAATTACAATCAATTAATTGAAAAATGATAAACAATACAATGGTCAAAAAGAAAAAAGGACAAGCAACGATCTACAAAACATTACACAAAAAACTGAACAAATCGAACATGGATCCTACTGACGCACCGGGGATGAATTCATGTGTTCCTGATGGGAAAGCAGTTCCTACTGTACTACTCAGGGGCGGAGCCAGAATTTAAAGTCAGGGGGAGCACTTAAAATAATAAAATTTTTGGGGTATTTCGTGTCAAAAATCACGATTTTACGCAAAAAAATGATATTTTTTCCAATTTTAGGGGAGGGGGGTGCGCCGGGTGCGCCTCCCCTCTGGATCCGCCCCTGCTAGTGGCAACCGTCGTGTTACTCTTGTTACAAACCAGGTACAAATAGGGATGCAATCAAGGTACTTTCATATCAGGTTAAAGGTAAGTGCTGTCTTTTCGCATAATTTGCGTAACCAGTTAAGTGATTTCAAACGCAGTGTGAAGCAAGCTTATCAAAAGAAAGCTTAAACAGTGATGGTCAACAATTCCACCTATATCAACAAAACAAACACTAACATCTCACATCAACTCATTGAAAAGACCGTGACAAATGACATTGAAATCAGGTCCAGCTTTGAAACTGGCATAACATTGTTGCGGAGATAAGCCGATGAATGGAACCCAAAGTCAAAGACAAGCATAAGACATAATTTGGATTTTAATTAGTAAAATGTATGTAGGCACTGCATAATAATTGCTAATGAATAAATCCGTATTTACAATTATGCTTAAAAACTAAGTAAATAGTGCATTTTTACCTATATTTCTATATTCTTTGTGATGATCGGTGTTTATCCTAAAATAACAGGCATCCAATTATTAACACAATGTACATGCATGCTGTTGAAAACAAAATGAAAAGCCAAAAATACCACACTGTCGGTACAGTTCCAAAATGTAATAGAACAATCATAGAAAGAGGCAACATCGATATCTTAACACATATGTACATGACCTCCCACTTTACAAGTTTGATTTAATATTTACATATAGCGCATTATCTAATTAAAAAGTATATAATAACTTAAATAAAAAGCAGTGGTGTTAAACTATGTTGATGGGTGCGAATCCTATGAGAATACAATATAATTACGATTAGAATAAATATAGCATGTGTTAGTTATGTAAGTCTTGTATTGAGTATTGTATTGTTTAAATCAACTATAACAGTACCTAGTAGTAACTGTATAAAATATACATGTACATCCTATACTTTAGCAGACATGTACAATGCGTTGCAATAATCATTAAAATTTGACCGGATATTATTTATTATACGAAAAGTGTCCTCCATCTTGTAAATTGGACAAAAATTGAATATGTCCTTGGCAAAACTATCATATACCATAGCAGCAGTGTTTAGAATTTACAAAATACAGGGTGTCGCAATAATAATTCAAATTTGACCGCTGAATGTGTTGGATTCATATTAATTTTTGAACGGCGAACATTAAATATTATGAATAGTGTCCTCCATTTGGTAGATTAAATGTCACGTTTAGCACCAATAAAAGAGTTACATATATAATTATGTAGGTCATTGAATACAATTGTGAACTTAATTCAAAGATATCTGATTCAAATTATTTAAACATAAACCCACACACAATTTTCTTTCGCTGTACAAATCTAAAATTATCTTCTTAATTAAACCTAAATAAAATGAAAAACAAAACAAACAATGTCACACTTTCGTAACAGCTCTAAATTCTAATAGAAAAATAGTAGACAGAGGCAACAATGATTCCCCTAACACACAAATACATACCGGACACCTTCTTCTCTCATTCATGACTTGTCACAGGGTTTGTAACTGGAGTAACAGGTCGAGTGCCACTAGGAACTGAGTTCACACCCGGTTTTTAATGGGTTCGTCTTACCCGATCTTAAGCTTTTTGTGTTATATTTTGTTGATCGTTGTTTGTCGTTTTTCTTTTGGTCATTGTGTTATATGTCCTTCGATGTACCGATTCTGACTAGCCATATGGTAACTTCAAAGTCTTCTCGGTACAGACACTTAAGCAAAACGTGGCTTAAAGTAATTTATGGTCCCAAACCTTAAAACAGATAAAAACCAGTTGAATGAAAGAGTTATTTTTGCTTAACGCCAAATTTTCAAAAAGCCATCATTTTAAGGACTGTTTAAATATACCAAAGGGGTAATCAGAAGTCGTAATCGAAGAACAGAAATATTGGTCAATAAAATATACTACACAGAAAATGAATGATTGAGCACTAAAAGCATTGGTGAACTAGTGTGATTTGAAATGATAGACAGTCCCTGCTTCACTGGTGAAACCCGTCGTGTTACTGAAATTTACATTATGATGAGGTGAGTATGCCGAAATAACACTCCACACATATCATCCTGAATGCAAGCAAACAACATCCGCATCCAATGCTGCTGCGCACTTAATGTGGAAGGAACCATTGAAATGTCCAGAATTAGGAGGTACGGGGATTAGGGTTATGGTGTTTAACGCCACTTTCAACAACATTTCATTTATATCGTGTCTGTCAGTTTTATTGATGGAGGAAACTGGAGAAAACCACCGACCTGTCGTAAGTCACTGACAAACTTTATCACATAATGTTGTATCGAGTACACCTCGCCTTGAGCGGGATTCATACTCATTCCTTTAGTGTTGAGCTACTTCCTATATTAATCGTCCCTATCTTGCAATTTTTCATGGCGAGAAAGGAAACTCGGATTTCGTAGATTTTATTATTAAAACTGAATTAAAAAAAACACCTTAAAAAATTTCATAATTAGACTTACTTATCCCTACTAATAGAACGTTCGTTCCATGTTTGTGTCATAGCGAGGAAAGGAATATTAGTTAGAAAATTGTCTGTGAATATTAACTGTTGTTATTCACAAACAGGAAACAACTATTAATTGTGTGTAAAAAACACAGTTCTTACCTTGAAAATAAATGAATCTGTTTAACACAGAATATCTTGACATTGTGTTATTTCCGTAGAATACTGGCACAACGAATGTGAAAAAACTGGGTATATATAATTTTCTACATTAAAGGCATACAGGCTGTCAGCCTGCCAGAATTCACTTTTTTTAATATTAAAATTTGCCAATATTCGATGTTTTATACCAATTGCAGTTGAAATTTTTTATAATATCATACGTAAATAGCTTAGAACGAAGGAAATACGTCGCTGTTTTATTTTCTTGAATCAAGTAAAGAATCCAATGTTTACCCGCGCAATATTCATACGACCTGACAGAGAACTCATTCGGGAAAGCGTTTGCGCATGTGCGAAATTGTTTGTTGGTGAAGAAAGCACATGGCACAAATCGAATCGTGGAAGAACAAACACATTGCAAGCTTTATGTAAAAATTAAAAAAAGATGCTATACCAACCTACTCCATTTTTCAACACATAAGCATAATGTAGTATCTTTTTTCGGCCGAATGGTATTTTGCCAGTAGAATTGCATCGTAGTTTTTTTATATAGTCTTTTATTAGGAGAAAGTGCTAGGTTATATCTCTTTTAAATTAGAGACTGAAATAATGAACTTCATGTCTGTTCTTTTTCTAAAAAAAATATAATCAAGTGTTTTCAATAATATGCAATACAATTTGTTTACAATTCTCCATTTGCAGAGCTTGGGTTTGTTTTTATTGATTTCATCACGTATTTCCGATTTTAAGTGTCATTCTTACTAAATACCATTATATAATATTAACTGATTACCCCGGGATCCAATTTCATACATATATTTCTGAAATATTATAAATTCTAACGAATTTACACGCAACATGCTTCCTGGTTATTAATAACAGTTATCTGTATTCAGCAAACTTCGGAAAATCAACCGACTTATAATTAGGTCGTGTTAATGGCGATTTTACCACCAGACATTCGAATTCTTTTCACTAATTACGACATTATAGCATATTTTTTAAACCTGGCTTCTTGTTCAGAACATTTTATTAGATTAAAACATCGATTATTGGCAACGTTTAATATAAACAAAAACAATAAATTCTGACAGCCTGTATGCCTTTAAGTGACATTGACATTGGGGTACACATTAGTCGTTTTAATTTATAATTCATTTCTTGGCCCAGAATAACAGATAATTTATTTATTTGTGATATGTCAATTATTCGTGATATATTATTTATTCACTGTTTCTATCTATCTTTTCTTTTTTGCCATTAGTTCAGTATATTTTGTAATATGAACCTCGTCAATGAAATGCAAGGTTGATTTTATTATACGATAACAATTGATAAAATCAAATTTAAGCCTGTTTTGAAAAGACGCTTTTTTAATTGCAGCGAAATCGTTTCGTTGAAATGAATTAAAACAAAATATACGATTTTTTTTTTAACATGGATATTTGTCATCAAAATTGACATATACTTATAATGGCTTGAAATGTTTTATTTCAATCTAGGCCGGTGTAAGGGAACATATGTTCCTGTTTAAATAAAAAAAAAAAGATAGCACACCCTAAATGAATTCAAACTAAATTGTATGATTTTAATTATTTTATTTTTGCGTTTTATTTCTTGTCAAAATATACATATATTTAAATTGAATTTTTTTTAATGTTTTATAGGTCTCTAGGCCGGTGTAGGGTGAAATACGTTCCCGGTTAAATAACAATTAAATAAACACAAGGCATACCACACTTTAGGGTAAGATATACAATCATAGAAACATAGAAAAAATATGTGTTTTGAAGATGTTAATGAGGTAATTAAAAGCCATAAATCGAAGAAGGATAAAAAAAATGCAATGGCCAAATGACAAAGGACAAACAATAATCTATAAAATACTACACAGAAAACTGAACAGATCGAACAACATGAATCCTACTGAAGCACCGGGGATGAACTCAGGTGTTTCTGATGGGTAAGCAGTTCCTGCTCCACTAGTGTCACCCGTCGTGTTACTCATGCTACAAACCAGGTACAAATAGGGAAGCAATCAAGGCACTTTTATATCATGTTCAAGTAAAGTGTTGATTCTCGGCATAGTATGAGTAACTAACTAAATGATATCAGACATAGTATGAAGCAAGCTTATTAAAAGAAAGCTTAAACAATGACTGTCAAAAATTCCGCTAATATCAACAGAACGAATAAGTTAACCTCTCACATCAACTCATTGAACATATCAAAAGACCACGACAAATGACGTTGGAATCAGGTCCAGGATTGGAAGAGGCACAAAAATAGCAGGTTAAACCAGTGAAGGGGACCCTAAATCATAGACACAATTTGGATTAGGATTAACAAAATGCATGTAGACCCAGAATTATAATTGGCAATGAATAAAACCGCATTTAAAATTATGCTTAAGAACTTAGTAAATAGTGCATTTTTACCTATTTTATATTCTTGGTGATGATCGATGTCTTTCCCAAAATAACCCGCATCCAATTACTAACACGATATACATGCTACGATTGGCTGATGAAAATAAAATGAAAAGCCAAAAATACCACACTGTATGAACAGCTCCAAAATGTAATAGAAAAATAGGCATAGAAATAGGCAAAACCGATATATCTAAAACATATGTACATGACCGCCCACTTTCCGGTGTCCTATAATTATTAGCTACCATGAAAATTAGCTACTCTTTGACGTTCGGAAAGATATTTTCGTAAACCACAAAGGTGTTCCAAATGATAGCCATGAAAATTTGCTACCTTAATAATACATTAAAAATACTATTCCAGTTATTCCCCATTTACCAGGTTTTGATAGATTCTTGATAATTAGTATGTTTGAACGAAAAAATGGTGGTGGAAGTAGGCGAGGAGATCTATTTTAATTAGATAGATTTATCCCAGGAATGAATATAGTAATCTCCTATTCATTTACATGGAGCAAAAGCTGGATGAAAATCAGTTATTTCTATATAAATAAATTCAAATTTAATAATATTAAAAAAATTAATATTTGAAAACGAATCAAAATGTATAGCTGACTCACAAAGATAAATGGGAGATAGGGTTCTCATCACGGTTCACGAAAAATACTTTTTACAAATAACTTTTCACGGGAAGTAAATTATGATGATCACAATTCTTGAACGAAATATGAAACTCAACGTAAATTATTTAAAAGTAATTTTTATCCTTGTTACATCCCTACTAATCGTGCCAACAAGAATCAGTGCCGGTGACCAGTAAGGATGCGTGTACTATTGACGAATCGAGTTGAGANCATAAGCATAAGCATCAGAAGTTTGCCCATGAAAATTAGCTACCTGACATTCCTTCATTGCATGGGATAGGAGTCATGGCGTTTTCCATGACAATAAGCTACCTTACATCTGTTCAATGTATGACACAGGTTTTAAAGTGTTATCCATGAAAATAAACTACCGTGTACCATTCAAAAATAAGCATAAGCAACAGAAACTTGCCTATCAAAATTACCTACCTGAAATTCATTTATTGCATTGGATAGGAGTCATGACGTTTTCCATGAAAATAAGCTACCTTACATCTGTTCACTGTATGACACAGGTTTCAAAGTGTTATCCATGAAAATAAACTACTTTGCACCCTTCAAAATTAAGCATAGGCATCAGAAGCTTGCCCATGAAAATTAGCTACCTCACATTCCTTCATTGCATTTCTCTGACAATATCTATGACTTTTTTATTTTCCAAAACCTGATTTTTTGTGCATATTTTCTGATAATAGGTGCAAGCATTACTGTAGTAGTACAAGTCAAATATCTCCGAAATTGGACTTGCAACATTATAATTCTGAAATTCTAAAATTTGACAGTCGTGCTCTAGTTTATAGTAGGATACTAATGGTAATACTTCTGTTTTTTTTTATTCCTTTTATGGACCAAAGGAACGTAAATAAAATGGAAGGGAGATTTAATTGAAATTAATAGAATTGAATGAAGGATCTCTCTAAGTTAGGGAGATGTCGAAATAAAACAGTGATCACTAATAATACATTAGAGAGATCTCTAACTAAATTAAAGATATCTAAATTGAATTGTCTAACTCTTTTATCCATTTAGGAATCAGAATCAATTAGAATCTAATATTCAGCTCAAACACTGACCGAAATTTATTGCATCTATAGAAGGCCCTCTATAAAGATTGCTCATTTAGTCCCGATCCCTTAACAAACATGGCCGCCGCAGGCAATTCTTGTTTCAGATTGGTCGATTTCTAAATTGTTTTTTATCTAAAACCTTTTGGCCAAATGAATCGAAACTTGGTAGGAAGCAGCTATGGAAGGTTCTTTGTTAAGATTGCTCATTTCGTCCCGATCCGTTAAAAAACCTGGCCACCACAGATAATTCTTGTTTCTGATTGGTTGATTTCTAAAAATTATTATCCTCTGAAACCGCTTTACCAAATGAACAGAAACTTGGTAGGATGCATCTATAGAAGGTCCTCTATAAAGATCGCTATTTTGTACCGATCCATTTACAGACATGGCCGCCACAGGCAATTCTTGTTTCTGATCTGTCGATTTCTAAAAATCTTCTACTCTGAAACAGCTTGGCCAAATGGACCGAAACGTAGTAGGAAGCATATATGGAAGGTCCTCTATAGGAATTACTCATTCCGTTTTGATCCGTTAACAAACATGGCCGCCACATGCAATTCTTGTTTCAGATTGGTCGATTTCTAAAAATCTTCTTTTCTGAAACTGCTTTGCCAAATGAACCGAAATTTGGTGGGAAGCACCTATGGAAGGTTCTGTATTAAGTTTCCTCAAAGCAGAATGAAAGGTGAGCAACACAGGCTCAGCCCACGGAGCCTCTAGAATATATATTCTATTGTATTATATGTATGCTAATGTTCCACCATACTGGCCTGAGTTTTTCAATAAAATCTTTAAGAAATAAGTTGTGTTAAGATACTTTGTGTGCAAGATATTATCATGTATGGTTGTTATTTAATTATTAAATTGACAAGTATGTGTGATAAAACTATCTGTACTTACAAAACATACCACCATGATGCAAAATATTTATTTGAGCTATATTCAATGACATTACACACATTTTCATAAGTTGTACCAGCGTCTGACAATCTACTTTCGTAAAGGCTGAGTACATCATCCAAGTGATGACCAGTGCAGTGAAAGATAAATGAGGTGTGGGCAGCTCGTTAAACCTCTATCTCATCAAGGTCCCGATTCAATACAAACGCAAGCCTCTAAACATGTATTGATAAAGAATAGAGATGCATACGAAATTAGGATGCAGGCGCTAAAACTACTATATCTATCTTTGAGCTGAAATGGTGGTTTTTGCTTTAAATTTACAAATTATAAATCTAGAGTAAAATACCGAACACATGGACTGTTCTGTGGGAATACTCTTAAAGTACTACGTTATTCCAAGATATATAAATGTGTAGGTCCTTCTGAAGTTATATCCTCAAAACAGAAAAAAACGAAATAAAATTAGATATTAATCTGTTATCAAAAACAAACAAATCCTAAAACAATATCAAAAAGAAAGAAAAAAACCCAACATGAATACACCTTTTATCGATCTGACTTAGTTCTGTACACATAATTTTCATAAGAGATGCAGGTAACTAATTTATCTGGAAATTTTACATACATTTTGTATATATCATATTAAACAATGAGTGTATCTTGTTTTCAAAGAAAACATTATGATAGCTACATTGCTAAAAAGAGGTAATAAAAACGTAGATATCTAATTTAGTGCACATGGACGTTTCTGGAGTAACCTTCATCAGGTAGCTCAAAATCGAAAGATTGGAAAGCCAAATAATTTAATAGTTTTGGGAGCGCAAGATGTATGGGTATTGATGTTATGTAGGAGTTTCTTTACACCTGGTAGAGATATTGGGAGTGCTGTTTTTATGGTGTGGGCTTTGGTACAGTCGGGGATGTTGTCTTGTGATTCCACGGTGAATACGAACTGGCACTGTTAGGAATGTTAGATTTTTGCTTGTGTGACATCTGTTTTTTATGTACCTAAGGATTTTTATATATAACAGCTTCTTGGGTTTAAATTGATTGCTGATGTCTTGGTCAGGGTAATTTAAAAATAGGTTCAGTATATGTTTTTCTATATAAGACTAGTAAGCTGATCTTTGTTCTTTCATCACATGTGCTTACGATTTTGACCAAGCTATAGTTTTTCTGGTACCTAATTCATGTCGAGCGACGACAAGAAACTTAAAATATAAGCGCGGAAGTCTAAAACGCTTGGAACGACGTCTGTTTCTGCTCTTTTTAGACAATTTGGCAGTTGTTTTTTTTTAACTATAAGACATTGCAGAATAAACACAATATACGTACATTGTCGGGAAATATAAAACCTGTACGTAACAGCTTTAGTGAGTGAGTAAGCGATTGTTATTTAACGCAAACTCAGCATTTTTTTAGCTACAATGTATATCATGGCGAGAACAAGTTAATTTGCAATGAGATGATGATGGTGTCCGCTTTTTTCTAGACCAACCCGCACTCAGCAATTATATAGCTACGATGTATATCATGGCGAGAACAAGTTAATTTGCAATGAGGTGATGATGGTGTCCGCTTTTTTCTAGACCAACACGCTTAGTTGTTTTTTGTTTTAGTGTTAACTAACTGAAACAGCAGTCCGCGGATATACATGTCGCTCCACTCGGGCACATTATCCTGATTCGAGCCAACCAATCTTTGCTCTTTCTCCTCAATTCTGTGTTCTTTGCATTATAAGCAACAAATACCAGTTGATAATCTTTGGTTTGACCCGATCGGGACTCGAACCCACGATCTACCGCACTCGAGGCGAGCACGCTAACAATTACACTACCGATGAGAGTCTTTGATGAGCATTTCTGATCTGTTTCTCAACGAATACATATTGTCTACATAAATGACAATAGATAACGTAACAATACAATTAAATTGTGCAACGTCAACTTTTCGCGCTTTCACAATCCTTCGGAAGACACATAAAAAGAGACTTTTTGTGTACTTAAGGAATATTTTAAATTGTTAACAGGTTATACGCTATAACCTGGATTGGGTCAGTTTACGCTTAATAAACCGCGAAGAGAAGCGGTGTATGAAAAGCGTAAGCTAACCCAAACCAGGTTATGTAAGTATAACCTGTTCAACAATTTCAAATATTCCTTATAATTTAATTTTTACTACAAAATTTAATGATTCCTCAATTTTAATTACGATTATTGCATGTGACTATTTGAATTTGTCGTTGGCGGATGAGTACGTTGGTGACGTCACAATACCAACCCAGGTTATCGAGTATAACCAAATTTTCTCCAGGCGGATTAGCCAATCAGATTAATATATTCAAGTCAAATTAAATTATATGTATATAAGCAAATTTATATCTTGCCATCTTCCACATTCTGTTGGAAATTTATGATTTAAGGCTCTATTTTTACAAAATCCAGATAAGAAATTGTCATCAAGAGTATGCAAATAGTTTCAGTTTTGAATTGGTCTTTGAAAATCTAGAGAAGATGTAATACATTTTTTATTAGTATTCCAAACAAATTAATCTAATAGTTACCAGTTCTTTAATATTGTAATAAATAAAGTTCCCAACTTTCAATATTAAATATGGAACATAATTTTATTTATTTCTTGAATTCAGAAGATAAGTAAATGAGTTAATTTCTTTATTTCAAGAGAGTAACACTGTTAGCAATAATAAAAGTGTGATTGATAATTAAGGTAGAGAAGGACACAATGGGCAAAAAAAAACTAGTCGATGATTTTTTTTGAATTTCATATATATTGTTCTTTGGGATGTACCTAACAAAATATCAAAATTTGAGAATAGCTTTCCAGGGTTATTTTTAAAATATTCCCTGAAAGAGTTACCCCCTCTTGAAGTCCAAAAAAATTTCATTTTTTCCACTCCTCCGTGTAATTAAGGTACCCAAAAAACGTTGCATATACTTTTTTTTAATTATCTGAGTATAATATGATAAATGAATACTTTATATAGCATTTTACACATATAATACATTATTGATAAGGAAAATTACTGTATAACATTTGTATTTCAGTTTAATTTGAGAACTTGTACAAATCATATGTAGAAATTTCAACAAGCAAAATACCTCGTAAGAAATACTGCAAACATAATTAATAATTATTACCACATTTGTATTCAATAGTCCTTAAAGTCACGTGACTAGTGTCAGTTTCTACCTTAATATATACAATAAGTATAATACAATTCAAATACGTTTTTTCATGAAATTTGAATTCGGTTTTGGAACAAATGAATTTCCTTTATCAGATGTGATCTTATTAAGTTAAAAAATAATTTGCATAGTTTGAACATCAAATAAATATTAAATTCTGCCATATATAGTACACCAATCTATTTTTCAATAGCTGTGAAAATGATACATCGCGTTGGTAAATTGAAAAAAAGATAGTTTGTAACTTAATCACATGCTATTCAGCCATATAGGTAGCATCTTGTTGTTCAACTATGAACACCACTAATATCTATTGTTTATTTTATTTCATATTGTGTAGATATATATGTCTCTCTTTGTCAATCAGTAACTCTTTTCCTGTTTTATGTACATGCAGTTTTTCATTTTTTCCCACCATTGGAAACACACAATTTGTATTTTGGTAAACATGATAAGGGAGATAAATCCTATAAGTTTATGCTACAAGTAGCTAATTTTCATAGATAGCTAATTTTAAAAACTCTGCCGTATGAAAATTAGCTACCGGATGTTGGAGGTAGCTAATTTTTATAGCTCTGTCGTATGCAAATTAGCTACCGGAAGTTGGAGGTAGCTAATTTTTATAGCTCTGCCGTATGCAAATTAGCTACCGGAAGTTGGAGGTAGCTAATTTTCATGGGGTAGCTAAACATTTTACGACAGTGGATTTGGAACAGTAACTTCAATAAAAAGTAGCGGTGTTAAACTAGTTTTATTGATCCTATGAGAATACGATACAATTAATTACGTTTCGAATATATGTAGCGAGTGTCAGTCAAGTAATACTTGTATTGAGTATTGTATTTGTAAAATCAACTATGATCGTACCTATTAGTAACTGTATAATATATATACATGTACATCCTATACCTTAGCAGAAGTGTGCAGTTTCTACAAAATACAATGCGTTACAATAATCATTCAAATTTGACTGTGAAATATCTGAAATACAGGTTAATTTTCAAACGGAGGACATTATTTATTATACGAAAAGTGTCCTCCATCTTGTAAATTGCACAAAAATTGAAGATATCCTTGGCAAAGCTATCATATACCATAGCAGAAGTGCTTAGATCTTACAAAATACAGGGTGTCGCAATAATAATTCAAATTTGACCGCTAAACGTGTTGGATACCGATTAATTTTTGAACGGCAAACATTAAATATTATACGAATAGTGTCCTCCATCTTGTAAATTTGACCAGAAAAAATAGCATATATCATTACCAAAACTACCATAGTGAATATGCTAATTGGAATCATGCATGCATTATATCATACACAATACATAAATTGTCATTTATCGCTTCAGTTAACCAACGATTTTCTCTTAAACAAACAATCGTCTCATCTTTAAATTGCTTAGAAATGGAAATTAAATAACTTTTTTTTAATGCGATCAATGAACATCTTTATTTTTGTTCTGATTAAAGGTATGTATTTCTTTTTCCGCCGAATATTGTAAGGGCGGTCTAAAGAAAGTACTCGGCATTCATCTTTATGGATGATGACCTGTAAAGAACGACACTTTACGGCAAAAGAGATTATTTAAGTTTCACATTGTGAACTTTCAATTTATAAGTAGCAAAATTCCTACACCATCTTTATATGTCAGTTGATGCAATATTTCAGAACTTGTAGTTCCCATCATTTCCTTATTGGAGTGTTGCTGATAACAAGGAAGCTACTGAACCAATGGTTCTTAGTGGTTAATATATATCACCCCTTCGAACTTCCAATATTGTCCGGTTTCTACCATGATCTGCTTAATCGTTACATATTATATGTGTCACCAATGATCACAGGCATGTTCCATTTGTCATAATATAATCCCATCCTTTCTTCCTCATTACTTGTCATTGGTTCGTAGCGAGTATCACGACGGGTGGTACTAGTGGAGAAGTAACTGCTAACCCTTCCGGAGCACCTGAGTTCTTCTATGATTTTTAGTAGGGTTCGTGTTGCTCAATCTTTAGTTTTATGTGTAGTGTTTTGTAGATCATTATTTGTCCTTTTTCCTTTGGTCATTGCATTGTCGGTTGTTCCATTGTCGGTCGTTCCATTGTCGGTCATTCCATTGTCGGTGGTTCCATTGTCGGTCATTGCATTGTCGGTCGTTCCATTGTCGGTCATTGCATTGTCGGTCGTTCCATTGTCGGTCATTGCATTGTCGGTCGTTCCATTGTCGGTCGTTCCATTGTCAGTCATTCCATTGTCGGTCATTGCATTGTCGGTCGTTCCATTGTCGGTCATTGCATTGTCGGTCGTTCCATTGTAGGTCATTGCATTGTCGGTCGTTCCATTGTCGGTCATTGCATTGTCGGTCGTTCCATTGTCGGTCGTTCCATTGTCGGTCATTCCATTGTCGGTCATTGCATTGTCGGTCGTTCCATTGTCGGTCATTGCATTGTCGGTCGTTCCATTGTCGGTCGTTGCATTGTCGGTCATTCCATTGTCGGTCGTTCCATTGTCGGTCATTCCATTGTCGGTCGTTCCATTGTCGGTCGTTCCATTGTCGGTCATTCCATTGTCGGTCGTTCCTTAATTTACCCCCTTGGTTTCTTAAAAATATTCCTTTACTAAAGTACCTGTACAAAGCTAGGAAAGTGAGGAGTCTTGCATATGTGTCTTAGGGGTACCGATTTGTCCTCTTGTTCTGCGATTTTTCGACAGTATTTTTAGAAATGTTCCACCAGTGTGGTGGTTTTTGTTCTTTGTTTTGCTTACACCAGTCTTAATTAAACAATGGATGCAACATTTTTAAGATAATAGATAATTTATATTATCATCCTCTAAAAAGCTAACATCGTGGGTTAAGCTGCAAGTATAAATCTTTTGTAAGGCAAGCCGCAGGCGCGCCTTACAAAAGATTTCTTCTTGCAGCTTAACCCACGACGTTAGTTCTTTAGAGGATGATAATGTTTTTGTCTCCTGTGTAGCGTTTTTTTAGTGTTCGTGTTCTATATTGTCGTCTGTATAGCGATTTTAGTGCATCTGCTGTATAATAAATGACCCATTTCCATGTGACCTTCACCATTGTTTTAAATAACACGTCACAGCTTGTGTTGATGTGAGTGTTCTAAAAATAGCCATCCAATAGCCATAGGTGACCTAATACCACTGCTCTTATAACCCAGTTCAGATATCTTGCATAATATATCACACTGCACACATGATAGACGTTACAGTATAATTGTATGCAATATTTTTGCCAGTTTCTGCTAAAACAGAAAACACAAGACTTTCAAAATAGCTACAGCTGCTTTATTTTCTTTTATTGTTCTTTCGGCATTTAATTTTAAACGTTTTTGTTCAATTTCAGCTTCTGTTGTTGTAGCAAATCTTTTACAACCATTACGCTCCATTGTTTATACTTTTATTGATTATAAATGCACTCAATATACAGCATGACCTAATTCTTGTGCTTGGTCATCCTGTCAATTAGGGAGAGGCATGTCTTTGATGAAAATTCATTGATAGAACCCAAGTGGTTGCGTTTTTGTAAGTAGAAATACGGGGTATAAATAATTTCGCGCGCAAACATCGCAGTTTGTCCCCGCTGCATAAACCAATCACCGTTTAGAAAAAAACGCTACACAGAAGACAAATAGTGGTGTCAACAATTCCACTAATATCCATAATATGAACAAATGGCTCTCACCTCAAATCATCAACTCATTTAACACAAAATGACCACGAAATATGCCGAAGAAAATTCAGGTCCCGGCTTGCGGAGGGTTACATCATGTGGTGGTGTTAAGCCGATTAATCGGATTCCACCCAGACACCAAAATAAGATAAGTAGGAAGCTGCATAATTTGTGCCTTTGATATNATTTCTTTTATTGTTCTTTCGGCATTTAATTTTAAACGTTTTTGTTCAATTTCAGCTTCTGTTGTTGTAGCAAATCTTTTACAACCTTTACGCTCCATTGTTTATACTTTTATTGATTATAAATGCACTCAATATACAGCATGACCTAATTCTTGTGCTTGGTCATCCTGTCAATTAGGAAATTCATTGATAGAACCCAAGTGGTTGCGTTTTTGTAAGTAGAAATACGGGTATACATAATTTCGCGCGCAAACATCGCAGTTTGTCCCCGCTGCATAAATCAATCACCGTTTAGAAAAAACGCTACACAGAAGACAAATAGTGGTGTCAACAATTCCACTAATATCCATAATATGAACAAATGGCTCTCACCTCAAATCATCAACTCATTTAACACAAAATGACCACGAAATATGCCGAAGGAAATTAAGGTCCCGGCTTGCGGAGGGTTACATCATGTGGTGGTGTTAAGCCGATTAATCGGATTCCACCCAAACACCAAAATAAGATAAGTAGGAAGCTGCATAATTTGTGCCTTTGATATTTTGGACAGACACATGCCTTAGTAAGAGTAAGGTTCCCCCCTCAGGCATAGGTGACCTTAGCCGATTTTGGCTATCCTGTTTAAACCTTTTGGTTTTATTACTTCTAAAACTTTAAATTATTTGGCTTTCCAATCTTTTGATTTTAAGTGTACCCGATGAAGGTCATTCCTTCGTACCTGAAAGAGATTATTCCAACATGTGCACTGCATTTGATATCTACGTTCTTAAATTACAATCATATACTATACACCTTTCAACATCAAAATGTATTTTACACGTGCGTTCATCGTAGTGTAAAATCGGTGAACGATTTTACTTACAAATGTGATTAATGGTGCCATGCGTGGATGAACATATATATATATATAGGTAATGGTTATACACTGAGGTATAGGTGTTTCTGGATTAGAAACCACGAGGGCCAGAAACACCGTATACCGAAGTGTATAACTAACTTACTCCCCAGGTTATTCTAAATACACGAACTATTCATTACAGAGTGTCATAGAAAACAAAAACAATAAATACAGAAACATTTAATTCCATAAAACGATACATTGTTGTGGTTTCCCCATTAGGTACTCCTTATTTAAAGATAGATTGAAGGACTGAGTTGTAATAAGGATTAAACACATTGATTGGTTAATATTGAAAGATAATGCTGAATACTAATTTAGTTAGGTATTCATTATGTACCTATATTCAATTTACAACATGATCTTTAGGAATGATAGATGTGTTACATTGAACTGAACTTTTTGTAGAAAATGGATATTAACCATATTGTCACAAATATTACTCAGAACAGCCAAATAAAGTAAGTAAGAATATATATTGAATATTACAAAGTATTTTTCGAACAATAAACTTTTAAGTTTTTAAATGCACATTGAACATGTCAATGTTTTTTACCACGGAAAACAGACTTGGATCCAGACAATTGAAAAAGGGGTTTCAGAATAAAAAAAAAGGCGATTACAGTCTAATTTTTCACAATTTTAACAAATTTTCCGAGAAAAATGGGGAGCCCCCCTCTTCTGAATCCTCCCCACTCGATCCACAAATGGAACATTTTTGAAAGAGTGCAGACATTTAATGTTTTTTTCTCTTTACAAAGCTTTCCCAGTCAAGTTTTTTTTTCAATTATTTATTATAATTTAGTTTTCCCTTTTTAACAATTGCTTGGACTTTTCAGACTATAATTCATTAACCAGATTTTTTTTTACTATACTTCATTAATAAAATCTTTATGTTTTCTTTTTCAGTTTTTCAAGATCCAGTTTTCTTGTTATCTTCAGCTGAGTGGTAATGAATTACTTCATTGTTCTTCATTGTTATAGGCACAATAGGCCGTGCTCATAGGGTGTGAAGACAAGGGTTTCCAGAAACCCCTGTCGTCACACCCTGTGGACACAGGCTATTGTTCTTATAACAATAAAGTAATTCATAGAAA
>MJUT01001807.1:123754-140159 GCA_002080005.1 Gigantidas platifrons | reverse complement strand
CCGTCGTTTAACTTTTGTTTTGATATTGTCCAATTATTTATGAACTCGTATGCTCCGGAAGGGTAAGCACTTGCTGCGCCACTAGTGGCGCCCGTCGATTTACTTCACTAGCTACACCCGTCGTTTAACTTTTGTTTTGGTATTGTCCAATTATTTATGAACTCATATATGCTCCGGAAGGGTAAGCACTTGCTGCGCCACTATTGGCACCCGTCGTTTAAAATTTGCTATGTTATTGTCCATTTGATTTTGGTTTCATGCTTAATCTTGAAAATCAAATTAAATTGATACTTAGACGGTCCGTTATTAAAACACCATTTTATACCGATTTTGTCCGAAAAAAAATCTGAATCACAACAATTGTAACTAGACAAGTTTGCCGGTACTGAAGGGTTAATAAAACGGCTTAAATCCTAGGAAAGACAAATACACAGATATCATTCTGATACTCTCGAATCATCGGCGGTAACAAACGAGCGATCACACTCCGATACTCTCCAACCATCGACGGTAGCAAACACCAAATCACACTCCGATACTCTTCATTCTACGGCGGTAGCAAAGGGCAGATCCCACTCATATACTCTCCAATCTACGGCGGTAGCAAAGAGCAGATCACACTCCGATACTCTCCACTCTTCGACGGTAACAAACACCATATCATACTCCGATACTCTCCACTCTTCGACGGTAGCAAACACCAGATCACACTCCGATACTCTCCACTCTTCGACGGTAGCAAAGGGCAGATCACACCCCTGTACTCTCCACTCTTCGACGGCAGCAAACACCAGATCATACTCTAATACTCTCCACTCTTCGACAGTAACAAACACAAGATCATACTCCGATACTCTCCACTCTTCGACGGTAGCAAACGGCAGATCCTACTCCGATACTCTCCACACTTCGACGGTAGCAAACACCAGATCACACCCCGATACTCTTCACTATACGGCAATATCCCACGGCAGACCACGCTCCTGTACTCCCTACTCATCGGCGGTAGCAGACCGCAGAGCACACTCGATCCTCTCCACTCATCGGTGGTAGCACATGGCAGATCACACTCCGATACTGTCCACTCATCATCCGTGGTGCATTTGAAAGAAAACTCGTCGTACTCATCAAAACTAATCTAGAATATGATTGGCTCCGTTGCATTTGGATGGCGTGAATAGTATACAGTTACATTACATCTTGCTGGACCAGAATATTATTTTACACTACTAATATTCGTACGAGACACACTTCATATAGGGAATTCTTAGGAAAAACCAAATCAACCTAGTCCGATCCTTTAATATCACGTTTGCTATATACATGATGTATTTTCTCTAAATAACCATAAGGTTGGCTTATCGGAAAAGCAAAAATATCAATTTTATAGTCTTTGGTTTGACCCAACAGGAACTCGAACCCATTATCTTTCCACTCGATACGAGTATCCCATCCATTACAACACCTATGGAGGTCTAAAATATGCAAAAAATAAAGTTGAATGTAATAATATTGTATTAATCAAGTAGAAACAGAAAGGTTAACAAATAGTCACAATTTATCTTCTTGATGTAAAAGGAAATAAAATTACATGTGAAGAAAATTATATACATTTAGGTGTAACCATTGATTCTCAGCTAACGTTTTGATAAACATATGTCAGAAATTTGTGAAAAAAAGCATCCCAACTATTAAATATCCTTAAATGAATAGGTAAATATTGAAACAGATTAGATCGCCTCACCATTTATTCCTCCTTTATCCCTTCAAACTTTGATACTGTCCGGTTACATGGCACTTTTGCAGCGAACACATTACTAAATAACAAATAGAACAAATCCAGGAAAGATGAAGACTGAAAATACTTATGCAAATTTACTTAAAAAATCTAAATTGCCGTCTTTAAAAATTCGATTAAGAACTATTGCAGTTCAAACATTCAAAATTAGCCATAAACAAAGTCCAAGCTATTTTCATGATTTAATTTCAGTTTAATTTCAGCTAAAGATCAACACTATAATTTTAGGCATTAAGATTTTACCAAGGGAACGCATAACAAGGTATGATTTAAAATCTTTTCGGTATAATGCTGCACAAATCTGGAATGAGCTGCCTAATCACAGCAGACAAGAAACATCATTAGAACAGTTCAAAAGTTTAATTACTTAAGACATGGAACAGATGATCATGCAAGTACAGTGCAAGCAGATAACCTTTTATATCTAAATTTTCATGCTTTCTTTTATATTTTAATTTGTTTTGTTTTTGTTTTTGTTTTGTTTGTTTGTTTGTTTGTTTTTTGTTTGTTTTTTTTTGTTTTTTTCTTTTTTTCTCTTGGTTTTTTGGTTTTTTTTCTGCTTAAATGCGTGAACCTCTTATTTTTAGTTTGCTTTTGTTCAGTTGATACCTGGTTTTGTGTGTATGTTGAACTTCATAAATTGTTTGTATGCATGATTATATGTGTTGTTTGTAATATAGACGAATTTAAAAGCGCATTATAGCTTGTGTTATATGTATGCTATGTATCGACTTTAAATAAAACTTTTGAATTTGCACTTGAATTTGAATTGTTGAAAAGGTTAGCCTGTGCTTAATGACTTATTTGCATGTACATTTCAAAGATATAGTGTACAATATGGAATGAATCCGAAACACACACACACACACCCAAACGTTTCAAGCTTTGTCGAACTGAATAACAATTAGAGACCATTCACCCAAGGATATAAACTTCCACCTCGCAAAGGGTAAGCATGTTCTTAGAGCCGCTCTGTTCAGTTATTTGTAATCGTACATAGCGCCCTCGGCTCCCTTTTGTGCAAAATACATATATAGTTTTCGCAGTATCTCCAGGTCCTTCAAAGAAACCACACATGGTCGGAAATGTCAAGTCAATCTGACTAACTGTGACTTCAACATCATGCAGCCTTTCTCCTGTAAATAAGTTAAAATATATATGTTTATTCAAACACACATTTAGCAGTGTAAGGCGTGGACATATGTGTATCGTAATTGTTTCCTTTTTCTTTCCTCTACCACCAACAAGACTTAACTTAATCTATCGAACTTAACTGTACATATGAGTAACACGGCGGGCGTTTTTTAAGAAGCAGGAACTGCTTACCCTCCTCCAACACTTGGATTCTCCACCAGTTATCCATCTTTTTAAGTTGTCTGTGTTGTGGTGTGTGTTTGTGCTTAGTTTGTTTTCACCTTGTTTACACATTACTGCCTTTGTCTCTGGATTGGCTATTCCTGGTTTTCTCTAACGCTTATTAAATAAGGCTAATAGTTTTCCAAAGTTGTACTGTACTCTTTTAGGTACCTACTGTTTGTATATGAACTGGTTCCTCTCCATTCGGATGTTCTTAAGTCAGCAAATTACATCGGATCAACTACTACTGGCTGCAGGTGACAAAAAGCGACAATATGTCGCCATTTAAAGCAACACACGCCACACACGATTCGCCTGTTGTATATTCCACGAACACACGTGACCCAATTCGAACGTGACGTTGGATTGTGATGACGATAAATCCCTGCTTTGTTGAGTTATATCTAGCGAAGATTTAAAACATAGACTTACCTCCAGCTGTTTGTAGGAGGGCTCATGTCTTATTTACGTTTATCCGTTTGGTTGCGTATAGTTGTGTGTTGTGTTTATTGTTTTATTTGCATTCGTCTTGTGTACCCAGTTTTGCCGGTTTCTCTGCATTGTCCATTGTTAATTGTTTTATATAGATAAATGTCAGTATTTGCCTTGTTTGTTTGTATTGCAATTCCGGTGACGTTAGCCGATTTGGGCTATCTTTGATCATCTTTTGTTCCCAAAACTCTTAACTTATATGGCTTTCCAGTCTTTTGACTTTGAGCATACATGATGCATGTTATTCCAAAAACGCATCGTGTGCTCTAAATTAGATATATACGTTTTTTAACCTTTGCTAGGTATTTTCGTGTTTACATAATCAAGATCTTACCTAATGTATCTTGTCTGTTATAAATAACTACTCGATCAATGTCGTAGGTATTTCCCAGATCTATTGATAGCCATGGTTTAACTTCAGGTTGAGTACTAGCACACGTGACTGCCCCTGGACGGTTTAAAACTTGCCCATCAACAGCATAGCTACCAGCATGATATATTGGAAGATTCCATAATGAACTCATTGTAACATTCTTAGACATGGCTACATTTATCAGATTCTGAGGCCCTAAAATGAAAATTAATCTTGACTTCAAATTTAATAAGCAATTGAAAGACACCTTTAAGCAAGAACGTTTAAGCAGTGATCGTCACCAATTCCAACAATATCATCAATGGGAACGAACACCTCTTATCTCAACTTATAGAACATGAAAAGACATACATGTATGACGTTGGAAATCCAGGTCCTAGGTCCTGACGGGCACACAAATGGGGCGGATATAATACGGTTGATAGACCTCCCATCTTGTTTCTTTGTTTCTAAGCGAGTGATTGTTTTGTCTAATAAGTTACTAACAGTTCGGAATTAAGTCATATTTAAAATATTACATTAAGAAGTATAGAAATGAACAATAATAGCTATGTATTTGATATAAATTGTTTGTTTAAAAGATAGTGTGCGATAGATTGTCAATTAATTCATGGCATTCCGCTAGGCATACATATTTCAGGAGAACGAGCAAAGACTAGTTGGCTAGGAATCAGGATAATGTTTCCGAGTGTGACGACATCAACATGTTTCTACCCGGAAACTGTTGTCTTAGTGAAGCACCTATGATAATTCAACTCATTGATGACCGACAAAAAGGCAAACCTGATACCATAATACACAAAATACACGACTGCTCAAAGTGGCGGAGGTCAGCTAGTTTTAATGGCCATAACCTTTGGTGATTCATGCAAAGAAGAGATACGGATTTAACTCCAAACGGACATTTTATCTATACACAAAGAAAAAAGTTAAGCACTCCCTGATATATTAAAGCATAATAAGTTACACTAAGTTTAGATTCTAATATATATATATATATATATATATATANTATATATATTGATTATAGCAAGAACAATGTTCCATTAAAAAGATGTGTTCACACAGGTGTGACCATTATGTCTAATATCGACTAGTCATGTACGTCAACCATGCCTCTCACGCATTACTCAAAATTCAGTATGTTCACGCTTCGAATTTTTGGTATTTAAGTCCGGTGTGCATACAACAAGGATGTGCTTCAAATCTATTGGACGTCAGATGGGCTACTGCAGTCTGCCGACTGGTGAGAAAACACACAGAAACCAACAATGTGAAAACTTGCCAAGATCCGGCAGATCACGGGTAACATCTGATCGTGACGACATGGTATTGCAGCGTTTGGTTAGAAGGATGCCATTCGCAAACAGTCCCGTAATCAAACAACAGTAGCTACCCAATATACTTCTTCTGTCAACAAGAACAGTTAGAAACCGTCTGAAGTAAGCGGGACTTAAGTCAAGAAGAGTCATTAAAGGAATACTCCAGTCAGTTGAAAAGTTGTTTTAATTCAATTCATTATAACTTTTTATTCGTAAATAACGTATTATTTAAAAAAAATACCTTTATTAACATTAATATACCCAATTAGAAATATTAATATTTGGAATTTCCTGTCGTAGTGTAAGCGGCCATGTCACATCTTCGTGTGACATCACGAAGACAGATCATGTTAGTTGAATAAATTACATGTATCTGACTCTTCCCAACATCGTGCCCGTTTGGTTATGTTTTATTATCAGATCAACTGCTATACAATATATATTATTGCATATCGTTCTAATTTTGTTCTTAATATTCCCATCCCATGTTACATTTTCAAAAAACAAAGCAGTTTATTTGTATCGGTGTGGGGTCTACGTATAATTTCATGCTTTACGTGATTGGCCGTAGGTTAAATAAATGTCAGTTTTAACTCGTTTTATGCTTACACATGTTTTTTCCTTTTTTGTCCCCAATGCTGTCGTACTTTCCCATGTTTTTCGAGGTCACTGATCGATGATCATGTGTTGACAGGTAGTCATATCCTGATCGGTAATGTACACACAAACAAATCAGTTCTCATACTCTCCCTTTTCGTTAGTGCAATAAAATTATCAACATGAAGTCATAATGATTTTGCAAATATCAAAAGATATACGACGTTATTTTACGATTTACATAATTTTTAATAATAAATTTGCAACTGATCAATGCTGATATAATAGACGATACCGACACTGTGACGTCACGGCTCTTTCGGAAGAGCTTTAATTGCAGGCATAATCCGAGAATGGATTATGTCCCTTGTCTCCTCACATTGCAGAGTTCTGAAAAATGGCGATCCCCATTGTTTGGTGCAACAGGCAACTTCAATCACCAAATTATACCTTACGGTATACTATTTTTAACATTCATTAACACAAATGTCTTTTATTTACTATCATTTAAATTTTCACGCTAACTTGTTAAGACCATGGAGTTTTCCTTTAAATGTCTTCGGTTTTCCGACCGATATCGACGATCACGTTTGGCATGGTGTAAAAACTTTTTAGCACGACGTGGTTGGAATTTAGGGACATGGCGCCAGATCCATTGGTCAGACGAGAGACGGTTTCTGCTTCATGTAAACGACGGCCGAATGAGGGTTTGAAGACACAGAAATACAGCCTATACCCCAAGGAACATCCGGCCAACTGTCCTTTACGGTGGAGGTGCAGTAATGGTTTGGGAGTGTATCTCTCATCACTGCAAGCTGGATTTAGTCACCATACAAGACAACCTAACTGGTGATCAGTACATCAGAGACGTATTGCAACCAGTTGTTGTCTCCCATTTCGACAACCACCCACTAGCTACAAGGCCTGTGTATATGGCTGACAACGCCAGACCTCATCGTTCAAGAGCATTAACCGCCTACCTCCAAAGCGAAGCCGTGACTTCTGTTCCTTGGCAAGCCATGAGCCCGGATTTGAATCCCATAGAGCATATTTGGGACATGATAGGCCATCCTGTGCAAAACAGTTGGAAGAAGCATTGCATCTGGTATGGCAGCAGCTATCACAACAGGACATCAGACGTCTAACTGGAGGGATGTGACGCAGGGTTAAGGCCGTCATCCAAGCATGTGGGGGTTACACCCGGTACTGAACTTTGAACAACAGATGTCGTCAAATGATTCATAAGTGACGTTTTGAAAGTGACATGACAATCTTATCGTGCTTTTTGAACTGTGAAGGTCAATACTTAAAATGGACATGTTTTACTGCTAAAACTGGCTTTGTGATATTGTGATTAACTATTCATTAACTTAACATTTTTCTTTATTTTTTTGTGTTTTTTTACAGCCAATGTAATGTCCTAACAGTCACCATTGCGTTCTTGAGATTATCTGGTCAGTAAACTCGTGATACCTGTCGTATCATTTGTCATTTCAAAGAAACATGGGGGTGCTTAACTTTTTTCTTTGTGTATATGTTCCATGCCATATGCGTATTTGAACCGTACGCGTACGGTCCGGACCGTATGCGGTTTTTTCAAAATACTTATGCGGTTGGACCGTAGGCGTACGGTCTGCCTAGTTTTAAGAGATTATCGAGGCTTCAAAAATATTTGCAGTTCAACGTTATTCGAATCTAAAATATATTAAAAAAAGGTAATTTTCGCAATTGTAGAATTCAGAAATAAGTCTAATTCAATCTATTACAAACTTACATGTCCTCAATTTAGCATGTTCGTAATAAGTGAATTCTGCTCACTCGCAGTTAACAAAATAGTTTGAAATTGAATAAAGTTATTAAAATAATCGCCAGTAAACAGAATGTGGGAAGAAACATTTGAAGCATATTTAGGAACTTTATTACAAAAACAATCAAACCAACTGTTTACTCGTGAGAAGACCGAGATAATTACTAATGTTTTAATGAATGGAAAAACTGATTCAGCTAGATTCCGTCAATGTATGAAGGAAAAGAAATTTACATTGATAAACTGCCCTGAGTTGGGCATGGAAAATGAACTCACAGACAGAAACCGAGACGGATTCACATACATATGAACAGACAGGTTCACACACACTCAAAGTGGGAACGCTCACAATTACATCACTGATGCGGTTTCATTGCTTTGAGTTGAAATGTTCGTTTTGATGATATAGGGGAGAATTGTGTACCATCATTATTTCAACATTATTTTTATCTTGCGAGTATGAATAAATAATTAAAAACTGTGGCAAATATATATTGACACACAATATACATACCCTCAAACAGATAGCATATCCATCCAGTGTTCTGCGAGCTTTGCGACACAAGATATGATATATTTACATTGCAGCGGTTGTCATAGATATTGTAACAGACAGATGTACATTTTTCTCGCCTGTAACACTGCGACACACATTTAATTATGCTGTCAGCATGAACATCCTGTTCAAGAGGCGTCACATACCCATATCTCTGTTTATAAGCAAATAGAATTGAGGTGGACTGAATATTATCAAATATTATAAAAAGCGAATAATAGATATATCCTATTTTGTGAAAGCACACCATCGTAGAATTATATAATCTGACAATGAACTCACAAGTCACTTTATTTTATTGATATAAGATAGGAAATTGCTTTTTTTTAAGTTAATTATTGATGGTTAATCTGTGTTATCTTAGCGCGTCAAGTATCGTCCTTTTTTGCATTGACATTTAACTGGTTTGATAGTGATTGTACAATAAGACAAGTGTGAAGATACCATAGTGGGTAATCATAATTCGTAAATCAGAGAGGGACAGACAACACAATGGCCAAAAGAAAAAGGGAAAAAGGACAAACGACGATCTACAAAACTTTACACTGAAAACTAAAGATCGCAGCACGAACCCCACTAAACCCCCAAAGGTGCTCCGGAAGGGCTAGCAGGTCATACCCCACATGTGACACTCACCGTTTTACTGTTAAGCGTAGTGTAGGACATCAGTATACGTAAACAAGCACAAATAACATAGATAAAACATGAACCTCCTATTAAACAAATGAGAGTCAAGATGAAGCGAACATCATTTTTTTACGAGGTAATCGTATCGGACATCATGACACTGAAATACAAATGTGAAGACGTGTAAGAAGAGTTTGAAGTTACCAAAGGGGCCATCAGAAACCGTATATCGAAGAAGAACAGACAACACATAGGCGAAAAGAAAAAGTACAAAAGGACAAACAACGGTCGACAAAACATACATATAAAACTAAAGATCGAGTAACACGAACCCCACTTATAACCGGGGGTGACCTCAAGGACTCTGGAAGGGCAAGCAGTTACTGCTCCACTAGTGGTAATTTGACAACATGAACCGTACTAAGATAAGTAAAAATCACGAGAGAACCTAGGTGCCACGGAGTGGAAAGCCATTCCTGCTGCTCCACATGTGGCACTCGTCATGAAAGGTGAAAGGACATGCTTTTAATTACGATGAACGGAGCTTGGCTTAGCGGAGAAGTAACAAGTATCAATTTTATAGTCTTTGGTTTGACGCGACAGGAATTCGAAACCATGATCTACTCATTCGAGGCAATCACACCAACCATACCAACACCGATGGGGGTCTAGGAAAAGCAAACAATAAAACTTGAATGTAATAATATTTTATTAAGTAGAAACAGAAAGGTTAATTGTGAAAAAAGCTAACATGTGTTTAATGGCTTGTTTCTGTACATTTACATTTCAAAGTTACATTGTACAATGCGTAATGAAACTAACACACAGAGCACACAAAAATGTTTCAAACTGTGTACAGATTAACAAAAATTAGAGACATTTTACCCAAGGATATAAACTTCCACCTCGCAAAGGGTAAGCATATTCTCAGAGCCGATCTGTCCAATTATTTGTAATCGTACATAGCGCCCGCGGCTCCCTTCCGTGCAAAAGACATATATCGTTTGCCCAGTATCTCCAGGTCCACCAAAGAAACCACACATTGTCGGAAATGTAAAGGTCTTCTGACTAACTGTCATTTCAACATCATACAGCCTTTCTCCTGTAAATAGGTTACAATGTTATACAATTGCTGTCTTTAGATGAACTAAATATGTGGATTTATTGACCTTTGGAAAAAATGATATTCACTGAGCCCGAAAGGGAGAAATGAATATAAATTTGTTTTCAAAAGTCAATTAATCCACACATTTACAGAAGCAAAAGACAGTAATTGTTTTATTCTATATTTGTAGGAAATAGTGGTATTCTGTAATAAAAGGTTACATGTCTACTGTCCTGACGTAGTTCTACATCATTGTTTACATCACCATGTTATTATCTGATTATATATATATGAGTAACACGTTATTTATGTTTGCTTGAGTGTGGTGGTATCCAACACGCATTGTTGTGTTGTGGTTTTCTTATTTTGTCTTTATCTTGTGTACCCAGTGTTGTGGTTTTCTTATTTTGTCTTTATCTTGTGTACCCAGTGTTGCCGGTTTTTCCCGGTATTCATAAAGATAAATGTCAGTATTTTGCTTGTTTACATTGAAATTTACAGTTCGTACAAGGTGTAATTATTAAATTTTTATTGAAACTAAGGTTCTTCTCTTTCAGGTATAGGTGACCTTAGCCCAGTTGGGTATTATGCTTAGGCTCGTTGCTTTTATTTGTTCATAAAAAAATAAAATAAAATGTCTTTCCAGTCTTTTGACTTTCAGTATACCTGATGAAGGTTATTCCAAAAACACACAGTGTGCACTAAATTAGATATCTACGTTTTTAACCTACGCTATGTATTTTCGTGTTTTTATGATCAAGATCTAACCTAATTCATCTTGTCTGTTAGACATAACTACTCGGTCAATGTCGTAGGTATTTCCCAAATCTATTGATAGCCATGGTTTAACTTCAGGTTGAGTAGTGGAACACGCATTTCCGCCTGGACGGTTTAAAACTTTCCCATCAACAGCAAAGCTACCAGCATAATATTTTGGAGAATACCATAATGAACTCATTGTAACATTCTTAGACATGGCTACATTTATCTGATTCTGAGGCCCTAAAATAAAAATTAATTTTGGCTTCATATATGATAAGCAATTGAATAATACCTTGAAGCAAAAATGTGTAAGCAGTGACGGCCACCAATTCCATCAATATCAGCTAAACGCACGAACACCTCTCATCTGAACTCATCGAACATAAAAAAAAATATGACGCTTGAAATCTTGGTCCTGGTTTTGGAATTGTGAAATTTTTTCCAAAATTTATTTATATAAACACATATAGTTACTAGTATATAACATATGTTCTAAATATATGGTCTTATCCTTTTAGCATGACTTTTATTTGTACCTATAACGTATACCAGACTGGACTATTTTGTTTTATGGAGAAGTACGTTTTATTTCCAAGGCTCATGTACAGATCCTGGATCGTTTAAGTTAACAGATATTTCATATCGTTTGCGTTTTTCGTTTGTTTCATTTGCGTGTATCGTTCGTTTGTTTTTCGTTTTCCGTTTGTTTGCGTTTCGTTCTGACATTGGTTCGTTCGTTTCGTGTATCGTTCGCTTTGTTCGTCAGTTTAATTAGACAAACGCACGAAACGTATACCAGACTGGACTATTTTATTAATTGTTTTAAGGGAAAACATATTTAATAAATGCATTTTTCTATAATCTACTCCACGGACAAATAAACAAGAAATCATCTACATGTGTAACATCTACATGTATGTAAACAAACGCCTTTTGGCAGTTTCACCTGGGAAATACCTGCTGTGCAGGTGTGAAATGTCAAATCTTAATTGCATTCTAATTAACAGTTATATGACTTTTTGAAGTCACACACCTCTCGGACGGCATGACCGGGACAATAACTGATACACCTAAGTCTGGTTGTCAATACAGAATCCGAAAAATTATAGAAATATAAATTCTGTATAATTATATAAAGATAAAGTCATATTTGGAAGTCAAATATATGAGATTTAAAATTTAATTAAAAATATAATTATTAAACACATTGATAATATGAACTATTTAATATAAATTGTATTATCCTATTACTTTACCGACTAATTTATCATTTATATATATCAATTGCGTATAAAATAGTATAAAATATAAGATTAAATAATCGCATCAATTTCCACAAAAGTGATTCAAATAATAACACGATACTATATTGTACTTCTATAGAACATACTTCGTTCGTTTCATTTCATTCTTTCGTTCGTGTATCGTGCATTCGTTTCGTGTATCGTGCGTTCGCTTCGTGTATCGTGCGTTTTTGCATCGTTCGTGTGAAGCGTTCGTATGTTTTTCGTTAGTCTCGTTTGCGTTTTTCGTTCGTTTGCGTTTGGTGCGTATTGTAAACTTATACGATCCAGGATCTGTAGGTGTTTTATGTTCATATACAATTTGTTCACGCCACGATATAACTGAAATAATGTCGACGTTGGCGTTCAACATCAATCAATCATTCCTACATTGGGGCCGGCCCACAAATGTGGGGGTATGAGCCGGTTGACAGGATACCATCCCTCCCATATTGTTGCTTTGTTTCTAAGCGGGTAATTGTTTTGTCCAATAAGTTACTAACTGTTCGGAATTAAGTCATTTAAAAAAAAATCATACTCGTAAGTACAGAAGAAAGCAATAATAATTACGTATTTGATACACATTTTCTGTTTTAGAAATAGTGTGTTCACCTCAAGTGCGCTATATATTGTTGATTAAGTCATGTCACACCAAAGACTATATATATAAACATAGAATTTTTTGTTTCTCCGTCTGGAATACAAAATTAAGGAGAAAGAACAAAGACTGGTTGTCCAGGAACCACGATAATGTTTCCGAGTGTGACGACTTTTCTACCCATTTTAGTGAACCCCCCTATAATAATTCAACTAGGTCTTTAGCAATGACACAGCGGAAAAGACAAATGTATACCATAATACAGAAATACACGACTGCTCAAAGTGGCGGGAATCAACTAGTTTTATGTGTCATAACCTTTGGTGATTCAAGCAAAGATGAAATACTAATTTTACGCCAAACGAACATTTCGATCTATATCATGGTGACAACAAGTTACACTCGATGATATGATGATGATGATATCCGCTCTGTACTAAAACAATATGCTTAATTGAATGTTGATAGTGCTAGCAAACTGACAAAACGGTCCACGGGTAGACATATTTCCAGGCAACTCGGACCAATATTTAGTGTAAAATCGGACCCATTTCTAGGTCAGCTCTGATCACATTGTAAAGACAACTCGGACCACTTTTGAAGACAACTCGGACCACTTTTGAAGACAACTCGGACCACTTTTTGAGGACAACTTGGATCACTTTCCCACTTATAACACCCAATTAGAACCACTTTACACAATTACATGTCCTCTGTGGTTATAGCTGACCTAAAAGTGGTTTGATTTTACCGTTAATATTGGTCCGAGTTGTCCTCAAAAAGTGGTCCGAGTTGTCTTCAAGAAGTGGTCCGAGTTCCCTGAACAGTGGTCCGAGTTGTCTTGGTCCGAGTTGTCACGAAACAGGACAACTCGGACCAGAGACAACTCGGACCAAAGACAACTCGGACCAAGACAACTCGGACCACTTTTTAAAGACAACTCGTACTACTTTTCCAGACAACTCGGACCAATATTCAGTGTAAAATCGGACCCATTTCTAGGTTAGCTCTGATCACTTTGTAAAGACACCTCGGACCACTTTTTGAAGACAACTCGGACAACTTTTTGAAGACAACTCGGACCACTTTTTGAGGACAACTTGGACCACATTTTTTGACAACTTGGATCACTTTCCCATTTATAGCACCCAATTAGAACCACTTTACACAATTACATGTACACTGTGGTTATAGCTCACCTAAAAGTGGTCTAATTTTACCCTTAATATTGGTCCGAGTTGTCCTCAAAAAGTGGGCCGAGTTGTCTTCAAAAAGTTGTCCGAGTTGTCTTCAAAAAGTGGTCAGAGTTCTCTGAACAGTGGTCCGAGTTGTCTTGATCCGAGTTGTCTTTAGACCGAGTTGTCACGAAACAGGACAACTCGGACCAAAGACAACTCGGACCAAAGACAACTCGGACCAAGACAACTCGGACCACTTTTTAAAGACAACTCGGACCACTTTTGAAGACAACTCGGACCATATTTCCAGGAAACTCGGACCAATATTTAGTGTAAAATCGCACCCTTTCTAGGTCAGCTCTGATCACTTTGTAAAGACAACTCGGACCACTTTTGAAGACAACTCGGACCACTTTTTGAGGACAACTTGGACCACATTTTTTGACAACTTGGATCACTTTTCCACTTATAACACCCAATTTCGGACCCATTTCTTGGTCAGCTCTGTTCACATTGTAAAGAAAACTCGGAACAATTTTTGAAGACAACTCGGACCATTTTTCCAGGCAACTAAGACAACTCGGACCAAGACAACTCGGACTATTTTTAAAGACAATTCGGACCACTTTTCCAGGCAACTCGGACCAATATTTATTGTAAAATCGGACCCATTTCTAGGTCAGCTCTGATCACTTTGTAAAGACAACTCGGACTAATTTTTGAAGACAACTCGGACCCCTTTTTGAAAGCAACTCGGACCACTTTTTAAGGACAACTTGGATCACATTTTCTGACAACTTGGATCACTTTCCCACTTATAACACCCAATTATAATCACTTTACACAATTACATGTACTCTGTGGTTATAGCTGACCTAAAAGTTGTCTGATTTTACCCTTAACATTGGTCCGAGTTGTCCTCAAAAGTGGTCCGAGTTGTCTTCAAAAACGGGTCTGAATTCTCTTAACAGTGGTCCGAGTTGTCTTGGTCCGAGTTGTCTTTGGTCCGAGTTGTCACGAAACAGGACAACTCGGACCAAAGACAACTTGGACCAAAGACAACTCGACCCACTTTTTAAAGACAGCTCGGACCATTTTTCCAGGCAACACGGACCAATATTTAGTGTAAAATCGGACCCATTTCTTGGTCAGCTCTGATCACATTTTAAAGACAACTCGGACCACTTTTTGAAGACAACTCCGACCATTTTTCCAGGCAACTCGGGGCAATATTTAATGTAAAATCGGATCCATTACTAGGTCAGCTCTGATCACTTTGTAAAGACGACTCGGACCACTTTTAGAAGAAAACTCGGAGCACTTTTGAGGACAACTTGGACCATTTTTTTTGACAACTTGGATCACTTTCACACTTATAGTAGCCAATTAGAACCACTTTACACAATTACATGTACTCTGTGGTTATAGCTGACCTAAAAGTGGTGTGATTTTACCCTTAACATTGGTTCGAGCTGTCCTCAAAAAGTGGTCCGAGTTGTCTTCAAGAAGTGGTCCGAGTTGTCTTCAAAAGGTGGTGCGAGTTCTCTTAACAGTGGTCCGAGTTGTCTTGGTCCGAGTTAGTTGTCTTTGGTCCGAGTTGTCACGAAACAGGACAACTCTGACCAAAGACAACTCGGATCAAAGACAACTCGGACGAAGACAACTCGGACCACTTTTTAAAGACAACTCGGACCACTTTTCCAGGCATCTCGGACCAGTATTTAGTGTAAAATCGGACCCATTTCTTGGTCAGCTCTGATCACATTGTAAAGAAAACTCGGACCAATTTTTGAAGACAACTCGGACCATTTTTCCAGGCAACTAAGACAACTCGGACCAAGACAACTCGGACTATTTTAAATACAATTCGGACCACTTTTCAAGGCAACTAGGACCAATATTTAGTGTAAAATCGGACCCATTTCTAGGTCAGCTTTGATCAGTTTGTAAAGACAAATAGGACCACTTTTTGAAGACAACTCGGATCAGTTTTTGAAGGCAACTCGGACCACTTTTTGAGGACAACTTGGACCACATTTTTTGACAACTTGGATCACTTTCCCACTTATAACACCCAATTATAATCACTTTGCACAATTACATGTACTCTGTGGTTATAGCTGACCTAAAAGTGGTCTGATTTTACCCTTAACATTGGTCCGAGTTGTCCTCAAAAAGTGGTCCGAATTCTCTTCAAGAAATGGTCCGAGTTGTCTTCAAAAACGGGTCTGAATTCTCTTAACATTGGTCCGAGTTGTCTTGGTCCGAGTTGTCTTTGGTCCGAGTTGTCACGAAACAGGACAACTCACAAAGATAACTCGGACCAAAGACAACTCGACCCACTTTTTAAAGACAGCTCGGACCATTTTTCCAGGCAACACGGACCAATATTTAGTGTAAAATCGGACCCATTTCTTGGTCAGCTCTGATCACATTGTAAAGAAAACTCGGACCAATTTTTGAAGACAACTCGGACCATTTTTCCAGGCAACTAAGACAACTCGGACCAAGACAACTCGGACTATTTTAAATACAATTCGGACCACTTTTC
>MJUT01001807.1:62482-97760 GCA_002080005.1 Gigantidas platifrons | reverse complement strand
GTTAAACAATTCTGAAACTTAGACAGTGTTACCTAGTATTGGTCTTCAAATTACATAAGGATTTTAGAGGAAAATGAATGACACAATTTTTAGATATCATTGTTTTCTTAAAAAAAAAAGGGTTTTTAGGATTTTTTTCTGAGGGGGGAGCATTTTTTGACCTAATTGACTGCCCTGCTTTTCCTAAATTGGACAGTATGACACATGTAAGTATGGAAACCATTAAATTAAATGTAATATAATGGAATCAGTTAATGTTCATATAAGATAGTCACATTATAAGGAGATAAAGAGTTATTCAGCAAAGTGCACTCATATGGACTTAAAATGGTGTTTTTTGTAAAAAAAACAAAGGGGAGGGGTGAAAAAGTTCGCCGGTTCTCTGTTTCGGTTGGTTGAAAAATTCTGAAACTTAAACAGTGTTACCTAGAATTGTTCTTTATATTGTATGAGTTTTTTTTTAGAAAAATTAAACGACAGATTTTTTCTATAATTATGACAACTTAAAAAAAAATGTTTTGCCTTTGTATTTTACGAGATTTCTTGGTAAAATATTCTATATTTCATCTAAAAAATTTGCTAATTAAAAAAAAAATATCCATAATTTTCGTGTTAATTAGCAGGAACTGGTATCACACTTTCAAAATAAGCTTAACTATTTAGTAAATTATTTCTTTTACCTCCCAAAAAAGGAAAATCAAGCATTAACTAGCATTCTTGTCATCTACGGCTATGCCTTCGATTTAATAGGGTGGGGGAGGTTAAAATGGAAGTGTGTAGAATCCCTTGGTTAAAATCTGTTGCTTTTTAAATATTTATTGGGTAATATCACAATGTTTCACATACAAAAAAATCTAAAAAATTTAACTACAGAAAAATTTTGGAGTCAGCTGTTGGGTACCACCTTAAGTCATATTTAACAAATCATATTCGTAAGTAGAGAAATAAGCAATAACAACTACGTATCTGATACAAATTGTCTGTATCAGTCATGTCTCACAAAACACTATATACAGTCAACTCTCGTTATCTCGAACACATTTAAAATGAAATTCCGGGTAACTCGAATTAAGTGTTTAGCCCATCAACAGTTATAACTAAACAAATTTGCTCCTGATATCTCGAATTTTCGGTTAAGTCGAACTAAATGTAATGGTCCACATGGATTCGACATAGCGAGAATTGACTGTATATAGAAATAGTTTCTCCGCTAGGCATGCAGAATTCTGAAGAAGTGGTAAAGACTGATTGATTAGGAATCAGGATAATGCTTCCGAGTGTGACGACATACCCACGGGCTGTTGTATTAGTGAACCATCTATGATAATTCAACTAAGTGTAAGGGCAAGGGCACAGCGTAAAAAAGCAAAACTGATAACATTACGCACAAATACACTACTGCTCAAAATGGCGGAGGTTGGCTAGTTTCATGGCCATAACCTTTGGTGATTCAAGCAAAGGTGATATATACTGATTACATTTTTATCATGGCGACAACAAACTACACTCAATGAAATGATGCTGATATCCGCTTTGTACTAGACCATTACGCGTAATTAGATTTTGAAAAGTGCTAGCAAACTGACAAAAGAGTCCCCGGGTAGATATATTGCTCCACTCGCACCGCGTTTAGCTGTTAGGCAGCAAATAACAATCTTATAGCCTTTGGTTTGATCCTACCACGGGCTCGAACCTATGATCTACAGCATTCAAAACGAGAACGCTAACTATTTCACCACTGGTGCTCTTTCATTGCTTTGTAGTGAGATGTTCGTTTAGTTGATATAAAAGGATATGTTGACCATCATAGTTTCAACATTCTTTTCATAATGCGATGATCAAAAAATAAATAAATGATTTGATTTGATTTTTGATGTTTTAACGCCACTTTCAGCAATATTTCAGCTATATCATGGCGACCAGTTATAGTGATGGAAGAAGCCGGAGTACCCGGAGAGAACCACCGACCATGGGCAAACAGCTGGTAAGCTTTATCACTTACGGCTGCGAGTCGAGTGCACCCTTTCTGTAATTTACAAAGCCGGGCGCGAACGTCGTATTGGTGATAAGCTTTGATGAGTTGTTAGGTAATCCAACTCACTGAGGCACTCGGGCCCTAAAACATAAATAAAAACTGTTGCAATTATATATTGACACATAATATACGTACCCTCAAACAGATAGCATACCCAACCAATCTGTGAACTTTGCGACACAAGATATAATATATTTACATTGCAGTGGTTGCCATATATATTGTAGCAGAGAGATGTACATTTTTCTCGCCTGATACAGTGCAACAAGCATTCAATTTTGCTGTCAACACGAAGTGCAGGTGCATGAGGCGTCACATACCCATATCTCTGTCTCGAAGCAAATAGATATGAGGTGGACTGAACATTATCAAATAATATCAAACAATAGATATATCTTATTTTGTGAAAGCACACCATCGTAGAATTATATGATCTAACAATGAAATCACAAGTCACCTTGTTTTATTGAGATAAGATAAGAAATCGCTATGTTTGTTTTAAGTGAATTATTGATGACTAGTCTATGTTATCTTATAGCATTATTGATTGTCAAGTATCGTGATTTTTTGCATTGAAATTCAACAGGTTTGATCATGATTTTACTATTCGAAAAGTTTGAAGATACCAAGGGGGTAATCAGAAGCCGTAAATCTAAGATACCAAGGGGGTAATCAGAAGCCGTAAATCTAAGATACCAAGGGGGTAATCAGAAGCCGTAAATCTAAGATACCAAGGGGGTAATCAGAAGCCGTAAATCTAAGATACCAAGGGGGTAATCAGAAGCCGTAAATCTAAGATACCAAGGGGGTAATCAGAAGCCGTAAATCAAAGAAGGACACACAATACAATGGCCAAAAGAAAAATGACAAAAGGACAAACATCTATCTACAACAAACTAAACAGAAAACTGAATCCCATTGAAAACCGGAGGTGGACTCAGGTGCTCCGGAAGGGTTAGCCACACGTGACACCCGTCATATTACTGTTAAGCGATACGAATATCATCTGATATGGAAATCGTATTGGACATCAGTATGCGAAAATAGACACAAATAACATAAACAAAACATGAACCCCCTCACAAAACAAATGGAAGTCAAGGCGAATCGAACATCTCTTTTTACGAAGAAATTGCATAGGACATCACGACACGGAAATAAAGACGTGACGACATGTCATCTGACAACACGAACCCCACTAAGTCAATGAAAAAACGGGAGAACATAGGTGCTTCGGAAGAGATGGTAGTTCCTGCTCAACATGTAACACCCGTCGTTTTGATATTGTTGCAAACCAGGGGATAAGTCATGAAAGAGGAAAGGATCGAATTGTGATTATGACGAACAGAAAATATCCGTTGTTACTTGTGACACAAATATTCCATTTAACATTACTATGTAGATCAACAATATCCGAAAAATATGATTGTATCCATATTTTAATATATTATGTCATTTCTCGTTAAAATTGAAATTTTCTTTATTTCAATTTTTCTTCTTATATCTAAATATTTTACTTCATATTCACTGGATGTAAACTAAATATTGTATTTAAAATTGAAATATATCTATAAGATTAAAATACAAAAATGTATATGTATAACTTAAAATGCTAACTTTGAATTTCAACAGTTATTACAAAACAATATAATATGACAACCAACTTGTTTTTACATTGTAGCTTTCGTGTACTAAGGCATTGTGTAGATATTATAATGTATGTATAAATCTGTTCTTGGAAAAATAAACAAATTACAAAAAAATATAGCATGTGACATTACACGTAGTTATTACTTTTTAAGCAAAAACTGAATAACAATCTTTAAGTGGTTCGAACTTAATTGCTATATGTTGTTTGAAGAATGATGGCGTTCAAGGAACACCCAATGTAAACAGACAAATCGGTATTGTTTTATTTATCCACGTGCGTTTTTTTTTACTACGACAATTGACAGTGAATTAAGTGAGAGGTCAATGTTTTTGGGGGTCAATTATAGATAAAACTGTCTATAGTATTCACAAAACCACAACCAATATTACATGTATGTGGGTGCTCATGTTGAATTATCTTGTAATCTGTTTCTATGTATGTACTATATTATATTCAGATCATCTACTTATTTGAGTTTTATTCATGAGTTTGGGAATCTGATTCTGTTACAGATTCTCGAATGTCAATATGGCGCCTTATTAAGGTGACTGAAATTGGGGCATATTTCATAGTTAATCGTTGTTTTTAGTTTTGTTAGCGTTTGCTATTAATTTTGCAATATATATATACCTCCTTTTAAGACTTTACACTCAAAAATTCATTATTTTGTTACACAATTGTGAAAGGAAAGTTTAAACAGTTAGAGTTCATCTATTTCACCAATATCAACAAAATAAAGAAACATATACCATCTCAACTGAGCTCATTGGACATACAAAATTAAAGGTGTGTAACGTTGAAAATCCATTTTCTGCCTTGGCATAGGCACAAACATGTAGCGGGTTTAAACCGATTAATGAGATCTCAACCCCACCCCTCCACTCCAACGGAAATGCATATATAAGTAAACGATGAAAAACTTTAAGCTATACTATATAATTAATACATGTTACTCGACTTTTTCATTTTTAATGCACCTATGCCATATGCAGGTAAATCGCATATCAAAATGTGCACAATCGAATAAGACATGTCGTCAAAGTGAACTATTGTACCTTTTCGATAAAATTAGGGTCAAATGTCAAATTGTAACTTTTTACAGTTTTTGCAATGCATTACCATTTATCATTTTTAGAGACCTTTAAGGACATAATGTCATGAAAGTTATTTTTCTATTAATACTAAGCTTGTCTCAAGAACTGTCAAAATTCAATCTGAGTGACGATTGATGACGTCATTCTGTTGATCGATTTATGAAACCATGTGTTTGGTACATGTAAACACTGATTGTTTTTTCAAATTATTTCTGCAATATGCATGATATATATGCATTTTGTTACATCTAAATGTGTCAGAGTGTTGTATAATGTTTAATTCGTTTAACAATATTTTATTGTACATAATCAGTAGGATTGGACAGCAAGTTATACCAACTTATATGAAGTCCTCTCCTTACAAAATATACACATGAATTAATGACAGCAAAACAAAACACTAAGAATATTTATAATTGTAACACTAATAAGAAGAAAGTAAGCAGTACAGGTGAAAAATTGCTGACTTAACCCTAAAATCGTTTAGATTGGTTTATAAAAGTTCGAACTTTTTCCAAAACGTATGGAGTTGACGTCATAACTATAATCGTCGTTCCCAAAAAATAAAAATTCAATATTGATATTGATATCGTCAAAATCACTAAGAAGTGTTCTTCTTTCGCTTAAGTATAAAGGACATTCAAGAAAAAAATGTATAGTATCTTCAAAAGAAGCACCGCAATTACATTTATAATTATTTATTACATGTAAACATTATTCATTTTAAAATCAAATCAAAAACGAAACCACCTGGCAGGGTTTATTGTTTTGATTTTTTTGGGGTTTTTCCTCTGTAAGCTTAAGATGGAAAGGAGTTAGGGAACTTATTACACTGGTCTGCGTGAACGTAATGGAATATAAGTTCGTTCACACTACAAACTACATTTTATGACTCACCATACACGTGTTCATCCTGCTCGTCAACATTGGTTGTCTGTTGGTGGGTCAAACTGTTCTGACAAAGATAACTTCCCTGACATTGGCACAACTCAGTACAGCCTAGCTGTGCTCATAACACATAGAACCACGCCTGATAACAGATCTACCATAACAACTTCATATCAGATCTTGCAAGAAGTCTGGTGACATCATATCAATAAAAACTGGTTCAAGAACGTTGTTTCCCTATTGCCAGCCAAAATCCAAGGGCGATCTTACCGGTGGTTTAGCTAGATGATGATGAGATGTCATCCAAACTGTTTCTTAACGGATGGTCACTAAGTGGAATACGAGAATGAGTCCAGCGTCTTTGCTTGTTGCTAATTTGACCCGAAACATGTTAAGATCATGATCACATGACTTGAATTTTCCCTTGGGATCGCATAACAAAGATACTGCTATGTTGCTGCATTCACTGTAGCTTCAAGATCAGCATTGATCACTGAATACAAATCAGACAACTCTTCAGGTGATGTTTTCAAGATTTTGTAAGCATAGTTTCTCGCAATTCTGAAAAAAGCAGAGGTAGTGTCACATCCAGTAGGAGCGTGAAGGGAGGATAAAATCTGACAGGTGATATTAGAAAGCGAGCTACACAAATCGTGAACTGGGATATATCTCCTACCATCATTACCACCAGATACATCCCGAATGCATAACCACAGCTCTTCTGTGTGCTGCATCTGTGGAAGGTAGAGCAGACAAAGAACAAAACATCTGTAATGCGAGCCCCAAATGGAAAGAAGAGAATTTGTTTTTGCTTAGAGACACATTGCATTCCGCTAAAGATAAATATTTTCGAAGTTTTCCTATTGGAACAGAAGTGCTATCGTTTGCTGACTCAAGGGCAGAATCATCCAGCAGCCAACACATGCATATTTCCAAAGAGGAAGGAAGCTTAGCACTAGAATGTAATATTGAGACCTCTTTAGGTGCAGTATATTCGTAATCGGAAAAGGTAATGTTGCTGATTTGCCTTCTCAAAATGCCGGCGGCAGCATGTAAAAGTTGACTTTCATCACATATATGGGCTACATTGCTCAAATCATGAACAGTGGCCGAATGCATGTCTAATTTTATGCGTGTTGCAGCATCAATAGCTTCAGGAGGTGAGATGGTACTGCTATAAATAAGGTTTGACATACTCTGACCTTGTTGTGGTTTTATAAATTTCCTTTCCTTTCGATCATAGGGCAGAAATTCAGAAAAAAAGTTCTAGCAGTTGGACTAAAGTGAATATCTTTTTGTGAGTTAGCAAGTCATCTTTGATAGTTGAAATGAAGGATTGAAATATGTTATCATGTTCAGATGTTAAATAGTCTTCACTGTCGTCCTTAATTCTTTTGATGAAGTAATTTGTCATACAAGTAGCATGACATACTTCATTCTTTGCAAACCCATCATTAGTAATTCTGTATAGCATTTCGCCACCATCGGTCAGTGTTGCCATGTTCAAAAGTATTGTTGTTCTCTCATCTCATATTGTGTAATGTTATGTATCGTTTACATGTCTTGCATTGACAGAATACGCATATAGACGACCAGTCTATATCAGAAGATTTACTGGATCGAGTAAGTACAAGACTACTCACTGAGGTAGTATTGACAGTGGGTTTGGAAACAGTTTTAGCGGTAGTAGAACATACAGAGGCTGAGTCAGTGACAAATTGTTCTTACTTGTAAAAAGACTTGCAACAACTTCTATGATGTTGAATTTATTATGTGTGTACATTTTCAATTGTCTTAAACTCGTCAACCAATCTCCTCTAAGCCTCATCTTTACGCTTAACTATGACTGAGATAAGTGCAATAATACCTTTAATCGTTGAACTACTCAATTGTTCTGATGACAACACCTGGCATGTAACACAGTGTTGCCAATTAATAGACGGCCTTCCCTTTCTCTGTTACTTTAATAGGACTTGGATGATCAGACATATTTTAAAAAGAACTTTAATTTCAACGAATAAGTTCTCTATTTCATGGTACATGTAGCAGAGTCGAACTAGTTTGCTTTACTAATTCGGGGTGATTAGTATTCAAAACACACTTCGGTAGAAGATGAGCAATAAATTTCGGTGTTATAGAGTAAACCTTCCCCCATAGTAGATTAACCCCCCGGAAGATTTACTATATAGTAAACATTCCCCCATGGGGGAACGTGTACTATATAATATTTATTCCGCATAGTAAACCTTCCTACCTACTCTCAAGTTTTTTAAATACTGTAAAATGGCTCCGTACATTTATTTTTGAATGCAAAGCATGTACTTATTTACCTTTTAATCATAACCAGATATAATTAATGGCATATAACAATTAAATTGACACGATTAAGGTGCTAAATTCCGAATCAATAGTAATTATCCGGATTAAAGGGGAACATTTACTATATAGCAACATAATCTGGGGGATGATCGGCAATATATGGATGGGGGAATGTTTGCTATATAGTAAATTTTCCCCCGGGGCAATATTTACTATATAGTAAAGTATCGGAGGGGAAGGTTTACTATATAGTAAACATTTCGGGGAAGGTTTGCTATGCGGAAGGTTTACTATACAACACCGGAACACAATAACAATTTAAAAAAAAAAGAAAAAAATACCATTTCCGTTGTTTCGGGAATCGATCTTAATGTGAAATGCAATTGCCATTGTCAATGCTATTTAAAACATTTAAAATCGGAATATAATTTGCAAACTAGTTAACACTAAGTACAAAGTTTTGGCTCAATGAAGATAACATTTCACAAAACCATATAAAATCGCACATTATATCAGAAAACTGCATTATTGTTAAACATTAAGATAAAAGCCGTGTTTTCTGATTAATATTGCGTAAATAAAACGCATGCATTTATTTTCAAAAGTACATTTACAAGGAATATACTAGTATGGTTTTCTGCAGTAGTACATATATCAGTTAATTAGAATGAAATTTGAAAATTAATGTCAAATTAACAAAAATTGTACCATACGATTTCGTGACGACAACTTAAAACATGAGATATAATCATTTTACTTTCATTTAAAACAGTAATTAGTTGCATGTCAGGTGGGTGCATTAAGCTTGAAAACTAAGCGTCTTTTTGAAAATTGTCACTGCACTATGTGTTTGGTACGATATAAATAATCTATTTATATTTAGGTCAAATCCAATCATTACTAAACTTACATTTTAACAGTAGATCAACATCTAAAAGAAATGCTATCATATTTAAACAGTAACGAATTTTATATTTTAACAATAAGTCAACATTTATAACAAGCTCAGTCAAATTTAGACATTAAATCAATGCTAAATTTTTACAATAAATCTACAGCTAAAATTCAAATTCAAATTCTTTATTCAAAAGCAATACTACTTATAGAAATATACATACAATATACAATTATTTAATGCATTCAGTGAAAATACATATACAATTATGATAGTAACAGCGGAGCATGATAATATATACGCAAAACAATAATACAAAATGAAATGAAACTAAGCGTTGCGAATTTTTTCATCTAATAACAAATATTTACCAAGATTGTTAAGTTCTTTAATATTGCGTACAGACAGTAATTGTACTAATTTAAAGCATGACGGCATTTGCCAATAATATTTCTTAAGATATCTTCTTCTTATATCAATATATTTTTCACATTGCAGAACAAAATGGTATTCATCTTCAACAGCATTTAAGTTACACATACTACAAACTCTTTCATTACGATCTAAATTATAGAATCTTCCAGTTTCATTATTAAGATTATGTGCTGATATACGCATTTTACAAATATATGGCTTATAAATATAATTAACTGGACGATCAAGATAAAATTGTAAAACATTGTTGTCAAAAATATATCTGTATAAATGACATTTAGGAGACTCATTAAAAAATGTATTCATTTCACTAATAAAGTTATCCTTCATTCTTTGTTTAAATTCACATATAAAACAATCTACATGGTTGACATACTGAGATATTATGAAAACCGTATTTAAAAAGAACATCTCTTACTCTACATGTCCAGTTTAATTTATCATTAGGCTTTACCACTGAACTTTCATACATATCTTCATACAAACATTTTAAAATACAGTTATCAGTATAAAGCAATTTAAACCAATATCTGAGCATTCTACAATATCTTTCAATATACATAGGGAATCTTCCCAACTCACAATATATCATATAGTTAACAGCAGATTTTCTTACTTTTAAAATACGCTTTAAATAACTAATATGAACCTTCTCTACATCATCAGCTTTATGATATCCTCAAACTTCACATCCATAATTCAAAATACTTGATACATATGTGTCAAAAAGTGACAATAATGTTTCACAGTTAAAATAATCTTCATTGATTTTACTACATAATGAAAAAAACAGCTTTTCTACCCTGATTTGAAAGCATTTTCTGTGTATGAACAAAGTTACCAGTATAATAAAAAAAAGTATACCAAGGTACATAAATTCATTACACACATCAATTTTATTACCATTTAAAAACCATTTTTCGTCAACCTTTACATGACCTCTATTTCTAAATATAAATTTTTTTGTCTTTAATAGATTAATACATAAACCATATTCATTTGAACAAATATTTACAGAATTAATCATTTTCTGCAGATCATCTACATTTTCACTAAACAAAACTGTGTCATCAGCATACATAAGTAAAAATAAATTCAGTAATTTTAATTCATATGATTGACAACCACTATTTATCAGTTCTATCTCCATATCATTGACATAAAAAGAATATATAACATAGGCGACAAGGAATCTCCTTGCATTAAACCTATATTACTTGTGAAAAAATTAGAAAAATGTCCATCAGATTTGACACAACACTTTAGCTTTGAATACATAGACTTAATTACATTAAGTAGCTTACCAGTAACGCCACATCTTGCTAGCCTTAACTATAATGTTAAATGACAAACAATATCAAAGGCTTTAACATAGTCTATAAAACAACATTATAAACGTTTACCCTTTCTTAGTGATTTTGATATTAAGGAATGAAGACTGAAGATGGCGTCAGTAGTTCCATATCCATGCCGGAATCCAAATTGTGCGTCTGTGAGGTCCGAACTATTTTCACTCCACTTTGTTAGTCTGTTATTTAATAAAGATGTAAACAGTTTTCCCATATGCGACACTAGTGAAATGCCACGATAGTTCCCTGGATCATTAGGATTTCCTTTCTTAAAAATTGGAATTATGATACTTCTCACCCAGATTTCCGGAAAGTTACCAGTATTTAAAATATTATTAAACAGTTTACACAATACAGGTTTGATCAAGTTTTTAGACATTAATATATATTCATTCATTATATTATCAATACCAATAGCTTTGTCCCGTCTCAATTTGGTAATACACACATCTAGTTCGTTTTCCTCGAACGGGCGGTCTAATTCATCGAACACAGTTTCAGTTGTATCATGGTTTATATCACCAGTATTGTCTTTTGATGTTAAGTTTTTGAAATGTTCTTCGAACTTCTCAAGTGAGATATCGTGTATGACAGGCTGTTTCCGCTTTTTAAATTTACGGTAAAAACGCTTCGGATTCGATTTCCTCAACTTTGATAGCATGTTACCCTGTTGATTCTTATATTGTCTTTTGAGTTTATTCTCCAAATACTTGTATCTCTGCTTGGCTAAATTAAGACTGAGTCTGTTTTCATTCGACCTATATTTGTTAAAGCTGTCAATAGCCATTTGATATTGTTTATATAATGTTTTACACTCTTCGTTAAACCAAGGTTTATCCTTTTTGGCGATAAATGTTTTAACTTGTCCAACACAACAATCACAGTGCTCTCTATATATCGATTCTGATTTCGTATACTGTTCAAATATATCTGTTAAAACTTTATTCAAATTATCTACACAATTATCAATGTCTATATTTTCATCCATGTTTAACAGTAAATCTTCAAACTTCTGTGTATTCATCAATACCTGGTTTCTGACGTCATCCTCAACACCTTCATTCCACTTAAATATGTTACACCTATGATTACTACAATTACATTGATCTATAATCTTAGTATTACCCTTAAGGTAAATTTCAACAGTCACAGGTGCGTGACATGAAAAAGTGTTAAATTGTTCAATATAAAATGATTTGATCTCATTAAACATTCGATCTTGTGGATATAACAAATAATCAATAACGCTACAACAAAGTTCATATATTGAGCTGTCATGCGACCTTTTTTTCAGCGAAGACTGAAATTATCAATTCTGTTTAATCTGCCAGTGGTCTGTTTTTCTTCTGAAAATAAAAATGATATATTTCGAAGACAAAAAAAATATGCTCTTTCATATATTCGTCCGTTATTGATGAGCCATTGCTATGTTTAAGCTTAAAGCCAAACATAAAAACACATAAATTAATGTTGGAACTTGTCATGCTAATTTATAGCATATAATAATTTTTCTTGCAATAAAGAACTACAATATGTTTATACCATAGCATACAACTTTTACCATTAATATATTGAAGCAGAAAATTTACGTTCATTTTTTTTATCGATTTGGAAAGGTCTACCCATTTCAGCAACATGTCTGCATATAGCTTTATATAGGAAGTGACCCCTCACCTATTCGGTCAATTGTGGACGTACCTGACCACACACATAATAGATGGTTAGATGATGCACATTCCCCGACCTGATATGACCATATGCCGACCTTACCAACCTACTTATGATACTACTGACTCTATAATCTACATATTCTATGAATTGCTGGAGGTCAGACAGACTAATAGAAAATATTACAATTGGGACAAACACAATACTTCAATGATAACTAAAATGTTGTTTTTATCATTTATAGCAGTCACTTTCTCTATCATACAACATTGTTATTTTGATATAATTTAATATGATTTGAATATTTCAATCTGATTGGCTAATCAGCCTGGAGAAAATTTTGGTTATACTCGATAACCTGGGTTGGTATTGTGACGTCACCAACGTGTTCATCCGCCAGCTACAAATTCAAATAGTCACATAAAATAATCGTAATTAAAATCAAGGAATCATTAAATGTTGTAGTAAAAATTAAATGATAAGGAATATTTGAAATTGTTGAACAGGTTATACTTGCATAACCTGGTTTGGGCCAGTTTAGGCTTTTCATAAACCGACCCAAACCATGTTATATCGTATAACCTGTTCAACAATTTCAAATATTCCTTAAATAATAAAATAGCTATTGGTTTCGATGTGTTCATTTCTTATTTTTAATACAACTTTCTTATGTATTGTAGCCGAGATGTTTATTAACTTTCAATGATTTCAAGGCCTGGGTGGCACAATGAGTTAGGTAGTTGGATTACCTAACAACTCATACAAGCCTAGCACCAATAAGGCATGGGTTCACGCCCGGTTTGTAAATTACAAAAAAAGGTGCACTCGACTCACAACCACAAGTGATAAAGTTTACCAGTTGCTTGCCCAGGGTCGGTGGTTCACTTCATGTACTCCGGCTTCTTCCACCACTAAAACTGGTCGCCATGATATAAGTGAAATATTGCTGAAAGTGGCGTTAAAACACCAAAAATCAATCATTTCAATGATTTCCATAAGTTAACCACAGAACATGTTTAAAATGTTATATGTTTTATTATACACGTGGAAGTGCTTCATTGTAAGTCTTCATACTGGTGTAGGTGTGTTGTATTATGATAATCATTGTATCTTGGAGGGGATGTTATCAGAAATTAGCTATTGAGGGTTTCTAATCAGAAATTAACTTTTGGGGGTTGCTGATCAAGCACTAACTGTTGAGGGATTCTTATCAGGAATTAACATTGGGGTGATTGTTATCGGGAATTAACCTCTGAGGGTTTCCTATCAGGAATTACCGTTTGAGGGCTTGTTATTAGGAACTAACCTTTGATGGTTTCTTTGCAGGCATTAACTTTTGAGGGTTAGCTATCAGGAAGAAACAGTTCATACTTAATTATGACGAAAGAACTGGCAGGGAATATTGCAATCGAGGACAATTTTACTTTAGATAAAATTTGTTCTTTTGTATCATATATTAGGCATACTTATTTAGTTAAAGTTTTTCACACTTACCCGCATTTGGTGCAGTCCCTGAAACAATACAAATATGAAACTAATAGGTTACATGTTAGTATTCATTGAACATGTCACATTCGTAATATTCACATGAACTATTTATTAACCGTTTATTTTTCTAATATTCAATTAAAAATTTGCTTTATAGTGAGAATATATATATATTGTCACAATTGTAGGCGGGTGTGTATAAAATAATTGGATATTATGTGGAAAAAATAAAACCTGAAATGAAATGATGCTACAGTTAGCGTTAAACACAACACAATCAATCATAAATGTACACAAGTTATTATTAATATTAGAAGGAACACTAAACATCTCTGTGGTAGAATAAAACTATTATATTCTGTTGATCATGTTTATAATAGTAAAAAAATATAATTAGAAGGTGATATAAGTCGATAAAATTATAATGTATATACGTTGAGATTATTCTGCTCATCTTGGGCGCTGTAATTAGCAATAACATCTTTTGTATTTGTATATCTTCTACAGCAAAGATTTACTTGACCTTCCATTAAATGTTGTGTGATGTTTGCTATTCTGTCATGTGTTCTATTATTAGCACAGCTTATTGCATTAATACAACAATTTATAGTTTTCTTGATTTGTGTTTATCATATATCTTCTTATTGTTAAACAATCACGTTTACAGAGGGCTCAAAACCGTGTATGCATAAATTAATAATCTCAGAAATATTCAGGTTTGTTTCAGATGTCGCTACATCACATAATAATATCTTTTATTATATGACTATACATATTTCTTTTATTTGATTGGATAAAAGCATACTAATTTGTCTCGATATAACTTTATGAATGCTGTCTAAGCATTCAATTTCCACAATGATTAATTTTGATCGTTCCAGAGGAGCCTTTGGAACGTTATATTAACCTCACGTGACTCTAAAATCGGAAAACCCCTACATTTAATTTTAGCGTCACGTTAATATAACGTTCTAAAGGCTCCTCTGGAACGATCTAAATTAATTTTTGCAGTATGCATCAATAGTTTACTTGTAACCCTTGAAAGGCACACAAAAAACAACACATGTAGTGATTAATGCCAATTTCCAAGACATGATACAGAGGACATTAACAACAGTTTCATATAATAAAACAATTACTTTCTTTGATTTCGATTAATATAAGGATATACCGTTCCAAGATATGTGATATTTACCGCGGCTTCGGCCTCGGTAAATATAATATATCGTCGAACGATAGATCATTATATTAACCTCAATAAAAGTCAATAATTGTATAATGTCGTTTATTTTATGAGTATTTCGTTGTCATAACAATACAAGACATATTACATAATATATCATTACAGTCTATTTTTGTTCGCTTTAATGTAACATACTATCTTACGCTATGGAATATCTGTGTCACAAATGGCCACAGATCTGTTCCACTTGTCGTAAGCACTTCCCGGTCCATTCCTCATTCACGACGTATTACCGGGTTTGTAACTAGATTAACACGACGGGTGTCACTAGTGGAGCAGGAACTGCTTACCTGTCGTGAGCACCTGAGTTAACCCCCGGTTTTAAGTGGGGTTTGTGTTACTCGATTGTATGTTTTGTAGATCGTTGTTTGTCCTTTTGTCCTTTTTCTTTTGGCCATTGTGTTGTCTGTTCTTCGATATACTGCTTCTGATTACCCCTTTAGTATCTTCATTGTCTTCTTATAGTTATTGTACTTACAATTCAGCACTGTAAAAAATAAAACATTACTCTTTACTGAATGTAACAGTGAAGTGATTGTTGTATCTAGATCAATATATAAAATGATATCACTATAATACTGGTATTTAAAATTCATCAATGTAAAATGTAATCATATTTAGGTATATGACGTCATTGGTAAATGCTACTGGCATGCTATGTTACAGTAGGATTGAATAATAAATTATAACATTAGTCTGACACACAACATGTGTGTACATTCATCATTAAATACGACATATTGATCTGACATATAACGTGGTGTAAGTAGGGTCATCAGTAGCACATGTGTATACATTCATAATTAATTCTGCCATAGTGATCTGACATATAACATTGTGTTTAAAGTTTCTGTTACTATCCAAAACCATTCCAGACAGTACTGTACACTTCAAAGATTATAATTAACATAGAGACCTAATGGATAACTTTTTAGATAATTAACTAAACTTTTTTTAGATTGATTGTCAGAGTTCGTATATATCATATAATAATATACATCTAGATAAAAGTCAAACGTACTATGCAAACAACTGTAATTTTGAAGTAATTTTCCAAATACAAACAAACAAAAACAAACAAAAATTATTTGAATACCATTACATTCCAAATACATGATTTGCACACAATGTTGTTTGGTTATTATACTTGTAGTTTTAGGATACAACAACGTCGAGGTAATTATTATTATATATTAGTATCGTACGTTGGATTTTTCGTTTTTTTTTTTATTTCGTGTTTTTTTAAAGCGATAATTCATCTAAATTGATAGCTTTATTCACGCAACAAAATTTCAGGATTATATATAATACAAGCAGAAGTATTTATTTCAACATTTTGGAAGGTACAATGGAACCTGTCTAATCCGACACACCAAGGGACCAGGGAAATGTGTCGGATTGTACAGTATGTCAAGTTTTATCTTGGTTAACAGAAATAATTTGGGACTATACATTTTTGACGGATGTCACATGATGTCTGAATACTCAGGTGTCGGATTGCACAAGTTCCACTGTATAATGTTAAAGACAATGTGGGAGTGGTAAATACTTCGTACGTACATTAAGCATCATATTGCATTGGGGCTATTAGTTTTACCCACATTGTTTCTCAGAAAACCGAACTTTTTTGCTAGTCTCAATAATCATCTCATTAACTACAAGAACGGTTCGTAGAAATGGTAGGAATTACCTATACAAGAATGAAAGAATATTTGTCTTCTGATTGGGGACGAGAAATATGGAAAATTATAGTTTATGATAGGATTACAATACTGGAGTAAAGTTCACCAGTTCATTATGTGCAATTAAACTAGTGTGGGTTATTTTCTCAGGTGAAAATATGGCATCATACAAAATCAGTTTTCATGATGCATGTAAACAAAATAACTCATATCAGTAATGGGGAATTCAGATTTCGGACTATTTGCGAAAATGTGTTGTAGATATCGTATATATTTGGTCGGGGCTTTCATATAGTTTTCTAACTTATATACCATATAAAGCGTTGTAGTTAAGCCTATGTAAAATAAAAACGTACTTCCCAGTGTAATAGGGTAGCATAGAAATCAATCAACGTCAAATCCGAATCCTCAATAACCATAGTATGAGTCACTAGAATTACAATTTGTATATGAGCACAGTCCTCTAACTTAGAAATCAAAGTACTCATTTGGGCGATTTCACACTTCAAATATTAAGAGTGTCGATGACTGCGCTAGCTATGCTATACAAACATTTGAAGAAAAGGTGAGGAAAGTCCTATTAAAATATCACACACATTGTGCAAGCAATGCCTGTTTATTTTTCTAAAAAAGTGACGCCGAGATTTTGATAGTTATTGAAAATAGGCCTTTCTTAGTTCTAAATAATTGTATACATTTTCTTAGAACTAAGAGGAGATGAGAACATAATTATTTTGTAGTCAATGTGGAAACCTTGAATGTACAAGCTAGGAATAGAAGGTTTTTGTATAGCTTAATGCATAGTTCTGAAATTCACTTCGACTCCAGGAAAGTTACGGTCACTTTCATGTGTAGATAAATTCAATTATTTTCGTGTAGAATTTTTAGATGGACTTTTAAGGCCAGTAGGGATTTGTCGCCTTGGAATATTTCACTGTTTTCATTATTGGCTATTTTATTTAATTTAGTTTCATTTAATGGATCATTTTCAGTTGCGGAAACTAGCATGCATGTGATTGGTTAAGATATTTTCTATATTAAGATAATACAGACATCACCATATCGTCATCGCAGATTGGTAAATTGTTCCACATTTCTCCTTATGTCGACATTATGCTTAATACACTAGTCAACAAAAGAAACGATACAAGGGTTTGATACTCAATATTCTTACACAGAAAAAAATCAAAAAATATCGTATTATTTAGATTCATATGGGCATAGCAAATAAGGCAACATCAACAAAATTTCAGAACATAGTTATCAGAACAAATCATGGACAGACAGGAATTATCATGCAGTATGAAGCTTTGCGGAGTTCATTAACGTGTGTGGCCTCCTCTTGCAGCAACGACAACTTCTCATCTCCGACTCATATAACCAATCAATCGTTGGATAAAGGCTTGTAGGATGTTTTTTCATTCATGCACAAGTACGTCACGTATCTCCTGTAGTATTTCTGGTGGATTTTGACGGTGGCGAACACGTCTACCGGGTTCATCCCAAAAAAGCTCAATTGGTGACAGATCCGGTGATAATGCAAACCAAGGAGGAGCACGGATGTGATTTTGGTTCAGAAAGTCTTGACAAACCCGAGCCGCTTGACATGTTGCATTGTCATGTTGAAAGACGTGATCAAAGTTTAGCTGTCACAGGAAGGGCAGAACGATAGCATCAAGATGATAGTCTCTGTATTTTACGACATTCAATCTTTCTTGAACAATTGTGAGCTGAGTACGACCATCATAGCAAATTCCAGCTCAGATCATAACACCATAATCCTTCCACCTCCAAAACGGTCGGACGCGTACATACACTGGTTCGTAAAACGTTCCGCACGCCTGCAGTACACACGATAACGTCCATCGCTAAAACAAAGTGCAAAACGGTATTCATCACTAAAAAGGATGTGTTGCCAGGTGTGAAGCCTCCAAAGACGGTGTGGACGAGCCCAGACTAGTCTCGTGATGCTATAGCGTGGCGTTGTTTAAGGAATGGTGCTACTACCTGATGCCTAGTTCGGAGTCCAGGTTCACGTAGTCTTATGAGAACAGTCTGGCGCGAAATTCGGACGTTTGCAAGACCAGGTGTTCTACGGACAGTGTCTCCAGCCGTTATCACACGGTACCGTAGGTGAATAAGGCGTAAATGTCTGTCTTGACGTTATGACGTCACATGCGGCATGCCATTACGGTGTCTGTCATTCGTCGTACCTGTTTGTGGAAGAAGAATCATTAGCCTTGAAATGGGTATTCTAGGCAAATTAAAGTTGTGACGTCACACGCGGCCTGTCGTGAGTCATTCCATCCTGAACCATACACACCGCTCGCTCACGGTCATTTTGAAGGAGACTTGGCAACGACGTTCTTGTGAAAATTCTAATTTTCAGAATGACAACTCGTTTACCTTTGTTGACATCACAATTCATGATCGCAGGTGATTTAAGTACCTAATTCGATCATCAGAAAATCAATCATGGGACGGATAATTTACTTTCAGGAATTTTCCATAACGTAACATGATGTTATTGTTTGTTTTGTGAGGATAAACGTGTTACACGCAACCATTTATATAAATGATAATAAACAATTGCAAAGTTTATATTATTGAATAAAAAGTACTATAATGCACATAATACTTACCTTACAGGTGATTATAAAGTTTATATAATCAAATACAAGTACTATAATGAACATAATACTTACCATATAGGTGATTACACAGTTTATATTATTAAATACAAGTACTATAATGAACATAATACTTACCATACAGGTGATTACACAGTTTATATTATTAAATACAAGTACCATAATGAACATAAAACTTACCATACAGGTGATTACACAGTTTATATTATTAAATACAAGTACTATAATGAACATAATACTTACCATATAGGTGATTACACAGTTTATATTATTAAATAAGAGCTATAATGAAGATAATACTTACTAGGGACTGAAAAAGAAATAAAAGTAAATAATTAGTTATGCATTAAAACTGTCATAAATAAATCTACAATACAATTATATTGAACTGTCTATACAATGGAAACATTATACAGTGGCAGTGAAATAAAAACGATTGAAATGATCTTACTACAGTAAATAGCATAGATATGTCACTCATATTATGCATTTCTTGCACCCAACAGTGTCGTATTCCCTGAGGGCAACGCCCGAAGTGGAATATGATACTCGTGGGTGAATAAATTTTCATATTTCCTAAATCCACATGCTATAAATGTTTTATTATACCGAATGAAACCAAGAAAACATATACATGTAAAATACTGCTTGCAAACATATTTTAAGTGCATTGAAACGTTGTCTCAGACATTTAAAAATCACATCGTAACGGTCACCTGCAAGTGATGCGTTCCGAGTGACTCTGAAGTTTTCCTGTCAAAGAACGACAATTCTGGCGGGTAATCCCGCGAGGCTTCCGGAGGGATGGAATATGATTTTTATTTCATAGGATATGATTTTTGTCCTGTGTGATCAAGTATTCTGATTTTTACCCATTGTCAAATCAAGTTAATCTATTTATGGTACTTAATATATGAGGTATATTACACGGTATTATTCCACTATCTAACTTTAACTCTAGTAGTGAGTTCATTTGATTGGTCTAGAGCAGCCCACGTGACATGTGACAAATCATCTTGTTACCCTCTCTGGAACATCGTGTCACACTCAAATTGCAACGTGTCACCCTCTCCATTTTTTTCCCTCGAAATTCTAAAGATTTAACGCGAGTTATCTCGCTTTGGTCATTTAACGGTATTTCATGTTAGTAACTCCAGAGCTGTTCCGAAATAATAATGTTGTAAACAAAGATGGCCAAAAGATTTCATTTGGCAGACGACAATGAAATTGAAGAACTTTTGTTAAACAATGACTCAATTAGTACCAAATAGAGTACTGCAGACATATTGAAGTGTTTTCCTCAGTTTCTTGTGGAGAAGTAAGTTGACAATTTCAGTTGCTTTACTCTATAATACAAAAATCACAAAACCAAGAGGGAAGTTTGAAAGAAACTATTAAGAATTCACCAAAACGTTGGCCTGGTGAAATAAAACATTAATTTCCCTTGCATAAGGGAGATATGAATTTGTTCACATCTCCCTTATGCAAGGAAAATAAAAATATAATAATATAATACATAGAAATTCGATTGGTCGAACAACCTCACGTGAGATTTATCAAAACATCGTATTTCCCTCTCAACAACATCGTATTTTCCTCTCAACAATATCGTATTTCCCTCTCAACAATATCGTATTTCCCTTATTCGAAATTCTCAAGATTTAATGCTTTGGTCATATAACGGTATTCCATGTTAGTAAAGATAACTCCAGAGATGTTCCGAAATAATAATTTTGTAATCAAAGATGGCCAAAAGCTTTCATTTGGCAGAATTCACTAAAACGTTGGCCTAGTGGAATAAAACATTAATTTCTCTTGCATAAGGGAGATAGGAAGATTTGTTCATCCGAGAAAAGTCATATTGACCTCGGGAAATATGACTTTTCTCGGGTGAACAAATCTTCATATCCCCCTTATGCAAGGGAAATAAATGTATATTATTATATAGTAATAAATATTTTCCTATTAATTTCAAAGGAAAAGAATCGTGCAATAAATCCTTGTATTTGCAGCTATATGTATATTGCACTATCTCAAAAATTTCTAAGAATTTCAAAATTATATTTACAAATTTCAAAATTTTAAAACTTGTTACTAAAAATATTTATTACTATATAATAAAAGGGTTATTGCATGAATATTGGTGAATATTGTCCCTCGCAATATATCATATTGCACTCGCAAGCTCGTGCAATATGATATACTGCTCGGGACAATATTCACACAAGACCCTATAATAGGATAATACAAATGTAGGTGTTACCTAACTTGGGGCGAAGTCCAATAATTTTTTTAAACAATTTTAACTCAGATATATGCAACTATAATTGTTTTTTTCAAAGTAGACCGGAGGCGGATCCAGACTTTCTCAAAAGAGGGGAACCCAAACCCAAATTTTCCGTCGTTTTTAAAGGTTTTTCGGAAAAACGGGGACCTCCCCCTCCTGTAGACTGTACACCCAGTCTGGTGTTGTATAATCCGGTACTCGATGTCTTATTTTCATAGAAAATATTATTTTGGACAGGAGGAGGAAGAAAGCAACTCTGTTTAATGATATTGTCAGTCCCATGGTATATATTTAATTGCAAACATCTGTAAAATATATATACAGCCGTGTATATATGCTAATTGGATCTTTCCGAAACTAATGCATTGTACGTTTTGTACACCAACATATTTTGATTGGCCTAGACCGTAAATAACGTAGCATCATTGATTGAAAATTAATTGTTCGTAGACAAAAATTTGAAATTCAACTACTCTTTTTTTCTGAGAAGGTCGATTAGACGCATCTGCTTACTTCTTTTAAATACATCGATTTTCAGTCGCCTACGGGTCACCGCAGGGTAGCATGTTCTCTTACAGACACAATTTTTCCATATAAGAGCTATATTTTGGGTTGTTTGCATGTGTATAAACATCTATGCAAAATTTCACCTATCTTCAACATTCAGGAGAACATGGTTGGTTCAGAGACATTTAACACGTATATACATATCTCTGGTAGACTACAACTTGTTTGTCCTTACGCAAAAAAAGTGGGACTGGTCACTTTGACCGTTTAGTTTTCCAATCTTTGCCATTTCCTTCAAAAAGGAATACCCATGCAATCATATATCATCTCTGCCAAATTTGGTTAAGGTTTGTTCATGGGCTTTCGGGTAGAAGATAAAACAAAAGGACCTCATTGAAGACCATTTCTCAGTGCCATGTTATGGACCCAGATGGGAAGATACAATATACATGTAACGTCATATGCCAAATTTTAAATTATTGGGAAGAGTTTCATAGTTCGACCATTCAGTAAATAGGCAATTTCTCTACACAATGGCACCAAGAACAGTGAAACCAAACTTAACCAAACTTCATTGGGACTAAAGATTTTATTCAGTTTAGACAAGTATCCGGTTTACACAAGTTCAAGTAACCTAGATGTTAAGAATAGTGGATCATCACTATCATAGAGCCCAATTGGTTTACACAGGTGTTCATATACAGTAAAACCTGTATAAACCGAATCCCTTTGGACTGAAGAATCTGTTCAGTTTAGACAGGTGTTTGGTTTACACAGGCTCAAATTACATAGACATTTAGTAGATGGGACTGTAAAGTCTGTCTGGCTTAGGCAGATTTACGGTTTATCCAGGGTTTGGTTTAGACAATGTTCACCGTACATGTGTAAGTCGGTGTATGGGTTAGACACATTTCACAGTACATGTAACAACAGCTAAAGACCTTAAGAGGAAAATATCTGCCAAGTTTGTTTAACTCTTCAATCATTCAAGAAGATTGAGAAAAAATAATTGGTGGTCAATTTCTGAAGGGTTAGCTAAAAAGGGAATTTAGTCAAACAAGGCATGCTTCCAACTGTACATTTTTATCCATTTGTTTACTGTGCATCTCTCTTTCCTTTTAAGGGCAATATAACTAATTTAGTACACGTACAAATTGGAAATTTAGTTTTGATCTGTATTACATTGTCTATTATATACACTGCACTAATTTACATTCATATGACACAATAATACAATTATGAACCTAAAAAGTTAATTGTATGGAGAGTAGGGAGAATGGTCAGACAGACACAGAGCCAGATATAGGGTATCACATAATTCCTCATATCCATTGAGGACGAAGTCTAATAATGATATACATTCACTTTATAGAGACACAGCTCCTACACGCTGTTGTGTTTACCACGGAATGTCCTTTATATTCAAATTTCATCCTAAGCGATTCTAATACGACAGAAATGTCAAAAACACCAAGAAAAAGTGTAATATTATAGTCTAGATAAAAATAAAAAAATTGATTTTGGATTCACGCCCCTTTCCAAATCCTGGATCCGCATCTGTGAAAATTAACAACCATGCAAATTAATGAAATAAAAAACAAACGTTTTGATACAATGGTTACATACCTTTAGAAATATATCATTTATAAATCTTTTGGAAATTGGTGCTGTTGTAAACCAATATTGCATGATGTTTCTAAGTTGGTTGAAATTTGATGTTTTGGTTTTTGTGGATTTAAATAACCTTACACATATAATTGTGTTGATATGAAAAATAACTTTCTTTTGAAGAAAGATTTATTACCAATACACGTGTAACACTAAACCAATAATGATATATAGGTCAAATACAATTGTCTTTGAAAAAGGCAGCATTTTTTTTCTAAATAATTGTTTGGTTCAATAGTAATGTATCTAATTCGTACACTAATAGTGTTGTTGAAAAACCAATGGTATGCCATTTAATCCATCTACAACTTGAAAATTGAAAAAAATATGGGGACAACTCTCCATTAAAGGGACATTTCTAAGTTCCATTCAGTGACCTCTATATGTAAGTTTAAATGTTTACCCTACAGGTGTCAAACCACTAATTCACCAATCAGAGCTTAGAACATGTACAAAAGTAGTCCCTTTTCAAGAAAAAAGTTCCTTTCACTTTGTAGTATTGTGAAAACTACTGAATGGAATGGACTGGACCAATTAAAATTGTTAATTGAATTTAAATATATTGGGATTATTTTGAGCCCAAAGATATACTTAGTTGTATTTTAATACCTTTATGGAGGATTTAATCAACATGACCTATAAATACTGATTTCTTGGGGATGACCGAGCTATTTTAAAGTAGGTGTTTTCCGTAGCATGGCATTTCACTGCAAGATTTTAAACATGCCCTGATATTTTGACAGAACGTAGAGGAATCATGTCCGTTACAGAAAATATAGGGTCTTGGAAAGGTTAAACTTAAGTAAAAATGACCAGGTAGGCTCGAAAAAACACAAATTTAGTAGAAAACCTTAAAAGAAATTAATTAGTGGTTCCACACCGTAGAGGTGACTTTATTATATAATTTAATTAAAAAAAATAACATAAGACTTACCCAAAGCTAGAAAAGAAATAAAAGTAAACAATTAGTTATGGTTTAAAACTGTCATAAATAGACCTACAAAACAATAATAATGAACTTTTAATGTATTGAAGGTTTATGCAATGGAAACATTATATTGTGGTGATGAAATAAAAACAATTGAAATGATCTTACTACAGTAAATAACATAGATATGTTACTCATATACGGCAGTACATCAATAAATATAAATGTGCTGGTGACGTGCTAAACGAGTTGTGTACACATACATGTAATCAAGCACAACTATAACATCGGTGTATCACATGTATTACACACGGACACTCAGATCATATCAAATGTGGTGTTGTATAATTATCTTGACGTCATCATAAACTTAACGCAAATAACAAAAAATCAACTGACCAATATTGGGCATCACGATAACATGTACCAGTTCTAGACCATTATTATTTATATTATATATTTCTAGCAATACATATATATGAAATATACGTACATTGTCGGTAAATATAAAATTTATATGTACAATCTTTAGAAACAGGCTGAATAGCTAGCCTTCGGCGAGCTTTTCAGGCCTGTTTCGCAGGGAGTACAAATGAATTTCATATTTAACGACAATGTACGTATTTTGTGTTTATCTTGCAATGTAAAAAAAGTCGGAAAATTTGTCAGATTTAAACAAAAAGGATAGAAACAAGCGTCATTCCTCGCCTTTCATAAATGTTGTCAAGGGTGTCTTCTTCGTAGTCGCGTTACATTAGTACTGGTTTCTTACTTGTCTGCGCCCTCCGCTCTATACATTGCTACAGGGTATCAGGAAAGTTTATTCGTAGGCTGAAAAGTTTATTCGTCTACTACGAAAGTTTATTCGTATAGTACGAATAAAGCAAAACTTTATTCGTATAGCATATTTGTACAGCAAGGATAAATTGTAGTCATAGATCACGATGATTGGGGTGTTAGACATTCTTTTACATTTTTCTGAATGAAATATGGGATAAATGTACCATAGATAGATAGATTTGCATCACACTACAATAATCACCATGAAAGTTTTAACTCTAATGTATGGTATCCAGGAACAGAGACAATTGATGCCTTCTCTCAGTTTTTTGGGAAATGACATGAATTGGCTGGTACCCTCTCCTAGCAAGATCACAAAAACATTAAACAAGCTTAGACAAGATAAAGCTAAGGCAATATTAATTATCCCTGTTTGGAAATTGGCACCTTACTGGCCAATTATACAGAAAAAGGGTAGTTTTCATGAATTCATTTAGGACATTCACTATTTACTTCAGAAAGATTGCATTTTCACAGGCGCCGGTAGAAACGAAGTTTTTGCAGATAATCCATTAACATTTAAAATGGTTGCTTTAAGAATTGTATTTTGAGTTAGTAATTCTATTTTATAGGAATAAACAGAACGTCGAAAAGGCAGTGATCTCCAGTGGTGTTACTTCTACACATTCTTAACCCAGTTTATCCGGAAATATGACCACATCTTTATTGGACTCTAAAAGTACGAGCACTAACAAGTCTTACCTCTCTAGCTTCAACAGATGGAGTATATTTATTCAAGAACATGGTTATAACAATTTACCCGCAGACCCTTTGTATATTACTCATTTGATAGACAGACAGTGTTCTCCAAATGTCATTAACAATGTTATTTATGCTATAAAATGGGCCCATGCATTGAATGGTTTTTCTGATCCAACGGGAAATTCATTTATTCAATCATTTCAAGAGTCAGTCAAAAGGCTGAACGGCAAACCAGTTAATAAGAAAGATCCTGTTACAAGTCACATGATTATTGAATTGTGTTCCCAATTTGAAGATTCGGATGATTTAATGATCATAGGATATTTAGCTATGATCGTATTAAGCTTTGCCGGATTTCTTCGTTTTGATGAATTAAGTTCTTTAAAGGGTAATGAGATCACTGTTCATGATCATTTTTTAAAACTCAAGATTGTTCATAGTAAATCTGATCAATACAGACAGGGCTATACCTTGGCCTGTCCAGTTTCTATTTTTAGACATTATGTTTCCTTAGTTAGTTTTGAGCTCCGATTTTTACGTTTTCAGACCTATCTATAGGCATAAGTGTATAGCCAAACTTGTTTGTAAAAACAAAAAGATAAGCTACCCGGCAGCTAGAGAAAATACATTGAAAAGACTTAAATCAGTAGTGGCAGACTTGAACTTGGGTCTACATTCTTTACGATCTGGCGGTGCATCCGCTGCTGCACGTTCTGATTTAACCGAACGATGCATTAAGAGACATGGTAGATGGAATTCTGATTTGAGCAAAGACGGCTACATTGCGGATACATTTGAGAAGAGATTGTCAGTATCCCAAGGTTTTGGATTATGATTTTCCTAAATTCTCTGCCCTTTCTCTGTGTTTTTTCTAGCTGTCCTGTGCATTCGGTAAACACACATATTTGTTAATTTCATTTTTACTAAATAGTTATGAGTTATTACTTAAATATTCCCGCGGTTCAAGGTATAGCGGGAAACATTTGTATTAACGGTGCGTTTGAATTAATTGTCAGGTGTGTTTGAATTAATTGTCACGTGATATTTGAATATCACTTGTATTTCACTTTCTACCCGACAGTCGTACTGTCAAGTTTCAAATTACATTAAATTAATGTAATAGATATTTTTGATTCAGTCATAATTATTTCTTATATCATTATTACTTATGTATTTTCAAGTTTTTCACTACAATTTTGTGTTCATATATTTGGTTTTTCAAAAAATAATGTCTAAAGTATTTCTCTCGAGACGATCTTCCGAGCATTGGGTTTTGGACATAGGGTCCCAGATTTATTTTTCACCACATTTTGAATATAGTCCTCGTGACTGTGTTTTGAATGTAGTTTGACCCGAGTTTACTCGTTTTGTATGGGTTTACCTGACTGGCGAGATCGTTCAAAACAGAGTTTACATATTTCAATTTTCCTACAACTATGTTGTAAAACATATATTTGTTATTTATATTTTATGTCTATTTACTTAATAAATATCCTGTGTCCTTCTAGCTAGCTGTCCTGGGCATTCGATAAACATACATATTTGTTTATTTCATTTTTACTAAATAGTTATGAGTTAAATTAATACTGAATAGAGTACTTTCATTACATGTGATTATAAAGTTTATATAATTAAATAAAACACTATATAATGAAGATAATACTTACAATCCACTGAAAAAGAAATAAAAGTAAATAATTAGATATGGATTAAAACTGTTATAAATAGACCTACAATTCAAAAATAATGAACGTTTAATATGTTGATGGTCTATGCAATAGAAGCATTATATTGTGCATGGTCTCTGTCACCGGGTTCTCTCATATTTTGAGGTTGTGGGAAAGTAAAAACAACTTACCACGAGATATTAATTGCTCTGTAATATTCAATAATATATGAACACCAGCAACTGACCAACCGCGTCACTTTAATATGAAACAGGTCTAGAGCATTACTTTTTCTTTTCTTTCAGAAAGTTCACATAAAGTAGGTTTTTTCATTGGTAAACCTTTCGGTTTTAAGTCTACTTTTATATGTATCTCTTTTTGTAAATACATGACTTATTTGATCTTCCGTCTAGATGAAGTAAGGACACCGACCACTAGGATCCCGTCCTTAATCAGTCTCACTTAGTCTGCCTTCTATGATAAGTAACGAGGTGCTCTGTCTGTTCGTAGTACCGGGGTCCCATACAGGTGTTAATTCTTTTGACTTTGATTGTACCGGATTATGTTAAGCATATGTTATTTTAAGCTAATAAGGTACAATGAAAGTCAAAAGATTTTAATCCCTTGTGGAAGCATGTATGCTATGACCATGTCTATGGCACTGTCTTGATTTGTCGTAGACAGCAGACTTAATAATGACAGCTTTTCACAAATTGCTTTGTGTGCACTAACATATATACACGTATCTATATTGTCATCTATGTATAATATATACCATGGATCTTACGAATTAACTTATTTAAACCAACGAATCCGAAGGATGAGTTGGCTTAAATAAGTTCATGAGTAAGATCCATGTTATATATGGTTTGTAACAGAAATTACATGATTGACAGATCTATGACGTCAAAATCATGGAATAACAGATCCTATAACGTCAAGATCATGGAATAACATCCAGATCTTCATGTTAGACCATGGTTTGTTAAAGTTCCCTATATTTAAGTTGATTATTGCATAGAAACATCAAAGGAAAAATGCGTATATTTATGCTACGAATGACAGCTAAACATGCTGGTACTTAACATTAAGTGAAATAAATTGCAATGGTTAAATATGTGGAATGCTTAATTGAAATGAATGTTAGTAAAAATCAAAAGAGCAGCATTACAAAACAGTCGGAACGGCTCTAAGATCTAAACAGTCGGAACAGTTCCAAAATATAAACAGTCGGAACAGCTCCAAAATCTAAACAGTCGGAACAGCTCCAAAATCTGAACAGTCGGAACAGCTCCAAAATCTGAACAGTCGGAACAACTCCAAAATCTAAACAGTCGGAACAGCTCCAAAATCTAAACGATCGCAACAACTCCAAAATCTAAACAGTTGGAATAGCTCCAAAATCTAAACACAGTCGGAACAGCTCTAAAATATAAACAGTCGGAACAGCTCCAAAATATAAACAGTTGGAACAGTTCCAAAATCTAAACACAGTCGGAACAGCTCCAAAATATAAACACAGTCGAAACAGCTCCAAAATATAAACAGTGGGAACAGCTCTAAAATATAAACAGTTGGAACAGCTCCAAAATATAAACAGTTGGAACAGCTCCAAAATCTAAACAGTCGGAACAGCTCCAAAATATAAACAGTGCGAACAGCTCTAAAATATAAACAGTCGGAACAGCTCCAAAATATAAACAGTTGGAACAACTCTAAAATATAAACATTCGGAACAGCTCCAAAATATAAACAGTTGGAACAGCTCCAAAATATAAACAGTTGGAACAGCTCTAAAATATAAACATTCGGAACAGCTCTAAAATATAAACATTCGGAACAGCTCTAAAATATAAACATTCGGAACAGCTCTAAAATCTCTTCGAAAATCGTAGAAACAGGAAAAATGGACATATCGTACACACATATACATGACCACTCACTTTGCTAGCTTGGTGGAGACACTTCAATAAAATTGGAGGGGGCAACCTTAGTTTATGGTTTGAAACCTTCCCTTTTGTGGCATGATGCAGCGGCAGCACAACATACATCAGTAGCGTTATAACATTCGTTGTACGACACATGTTTTACATAGCGTCGCTTAATGAGAAGAGTTAATTCTCTGTTCAGGATGGTTATCATTTTATATTCTTAATTCCCTTAGTGGCAAAATATTTATGTGAGAGGTTTGAGGATATCAAAGAAGTATTCAGAATACGTAAATCTATAAAACACTACACAGAAAACTGCATATTGAGCCATATGAAGCACCTAGCCAACAAGAGTTGAACTCGTATGCTTCAGAAGGGTATATACTTCCATAATTATTTTTAAAAGACATTTTGCTAGAGTCATTGTAAGTCATAATATTGTCATGTGAACATGTGTCCGATTGTATCTTTTTCAAATGAAAAATCCCCAACAGACCAAAAGAAGTCACCTCTGCGCTTTATTCCGTCCTCGGACTTTATCATAGAAAACAATTGTAACAGAGGACAATATTTCATGGCGGACACTATTTAATCTTGCATCATTGATTTGGGGTTTCATGTGATATATTAAATCAGAGTGCCACATCACCTACTCTTAGTTCACACATGTTATCACAGGAAATATCGAGTACATTACTCTCTAATTGTTATGACTGTTAATACTTTAGTATTATTACGTGATGTTTTTCATATTGGCCTAGTTATAGGTCCGAGGCCTGCTGTATTGGCCTGAGGAGTAACCGAACGCCAATACAGCAGACTGAGGACCTATGACTAGGCCAATATGAAAAACATCACGTAATGATACCATTATTACTTAACCAGTCCAATATCTCTCGGGACTTTTCCTTGCAATTGTCGAAACGTCTAGCGGAATCCGATCTAGCTGTTATTAGACTGATCAGAATTGGGCTGATACGGAAAATATCCGTATTGGACTGGTTTTTGCCGTATTGGCCCAATGAAAGTTTTTATATTGTATTGACAGATTTTATCATATAAAGGCTAATAAATCAAAGTTAATTAATAAAATACTAGATTAATAGTCAACTGGCAGAGTACTACATATACAAGCTGCTCAAACAATGATACTTCACTCCTAGGTTAAAGTCATTGCTACAAAAATTATACGGTGGTCATCACAATCTGGTTGCCCGTTATGAACTATGCATATCTCAAATAATAGATCTTTAACTTTTTGCGTGGATGTTTTCTTTCCTATAATTCTGCCAATAATGTTATTGGACTGTTTAGATGAGTAGACGGTGGGCGTCTTATAAGCAGCAGGAACTGCTTTCTCTTCGAGAGCACATTTTTGGTTTTTTTTTGCGTTGTCCTAATTATAATATTATGTGTCTTTACGCTATGAGTTCGATGTCGTGATGTCCGGTACAATTTCCGCTTTAAAACGATGTTTGGGTCCTTTTTATCTCCAGTTGTTGGTTGGAGATCATGTCTTATGTACAGTATTTGTGTTTTGTTTTTGCGAATAGTGCTATCGAAGGCATGTTATGCAGTGTTGGTATTTTGCTTTTTCTTTGCTTTAAGTACCCTATCTTGCCAGTTTCTCTCTGAATTGTCCATTTGGTGTTAACTAACGTTTGTTTACACAACTAACACTTTTCAGATAATATACGAACATGTTGCCAAGACGACATAATTACAATAGGTTCCCTGACCCATCATTACCCGGGAAGAAAACATCCCTTGCTCGATTCATAAAAGCGAGAGAAATGTGATGATAGAGAAATTGGCCATTTGAAATACGATTAGACAAATATATCAGATACAGGCTACACAATAGTTACATATGGGCAATTTCAGAAAGAAGGAAGTTGTGTATGTATGTAGGCACATTATATAATAATTTAATTTGATTTGAATATTTCAATCTGATTGGCTAATCCACCTGGAGAACATTTTGGTTATACTCGATAACCTGGGTTGGTATTGTGACGTCACCAATGTGTTCATCCGCCAACGATAAATTCAAATAATCACATGAAATAATCGTAATTAAAATCGAGGAATCATTAAATTGTGTTGTCAAAATTAAATTATAAGGAATATTTGAAATTGTTGAACAGGTTATAACCTGGTTTGGGTCAGTTTACCCGCTTCTGAAATTGTTGAACAGGTTATAACATGTTCAACAATTTCAAATATTCCTTAAGTAATTTAGTGAGCATTGCTTCTAAAGCTTAACATTAGTAATATCAACCTTTCAAGATTGTCCAAAATGGTGGATATTTTATGATGATTTCATTATACAGAACAAACATGTACATAGACAAGCATGAAAAGGACAAATATTGCCTTGCAAGTATATCAGCAAAAGCACACCTAAAATCAAGAGAAACAAAAAAAACAAACAAAACTAACATAAAAACAAAACAAAAACAAAAAACAATAGGCAATATGAAAAGAAAGAACAATATTGTCCCAAAATACACCAAATAAATATCTTCTAATTTGCGATATCAACCCATGCTATCGACCCATGTTTTATGAGCAACTCAAAAGAAAAAAAAAGAAATAAAAAAGTAAAAATAATAATTTCACACAATATTTATCAATTATGGAATGTGTACGAGGTCAATATGTTATATATGGACCTGTTAGGATTATATTGACCGAAGACGAAGTATACGGCTGTCACTAAAATATGGAAAATTTCTAGCGATTTTGGATTTTTGTTACGACAAATTGCTAGTTCCCCAGAAATACTTTCGTGTGATATCGAGTAGCAAAAGCTTCGGTCATAATATAAAGAGGAAGGTTGGTTTATAATTTGTTTAACAAAGTCCGTTCGCGTTGTCATATCTAAGCGTTTATAAAGGCTACTGATTTGTCAGTACAGAGGATTAATATTATACATTTATTGCATGCTGGTGAAGGAAATATGAAAATTTATTCACCCAAGAGTATTATATTCCCCGAGGGCATCGCCCGAGGGGAATATGATACTCGTTGGTGAATAAATTTTCATATTTCCTGTACCCGCATGCCATAAATGTTTTATTATACCGAATGAAACCAAGAAAACACATAAATATGTAAAATACTGCTGGCAAACATATTCTAAGTCCATCGGAACGTTGTCTCAGATATTTTAAAACCACATTGTAACGGTTGCCTGCAAATGATGCGTTCCGAGTGCCTCTGACGTTTTCTTGGCAAAGAACGATAACTCTGGCGGGAAAACCCGCAAGGCTTCCGAAGTGGTGGAATATGATATTTATTTCACGGAATATGATTTTTGTCCTATGTGATCACGTGTTCTGATTTTTACCCATTGTCCAATCAAATTAATCTATTTATGGTCATTCATATATGAGGTATAATAATAAAAGATATTACACAGTAATGAATAATATACTACTTACTCAGATAAACGCTTTGTGCTACAATAAAAATATATATGTTGTAAGTAAAAAATGTAGAATAAAAATACATCAACAGATATACTATGGATGATAAATATTATACATTTGATTATGGTATGCCTGTTTTATTTGTCGAAAAGTTACGATAAAAAATTGTAACCAAACAGACCGGTATTTGATAATTGTAAATAATAAAGTTCCACATCTACAGTGATAAAAGCGAATATATATGATATTCGTAATTAGCTTTTCTACACACCCTGTTTTAGCACGGTCGCAGATAAAACAAGACAGAGTTCAATATCTAACTCTGGAAAATAATGGTTTGTATTCAAGCTTCACAGTTTGAAAGCAGTAACATATATAGTATACACCATCTGTTAGTTGTATGTCAGAGATTAAGATGACATATATGACTCGGTATATTTTTCACATGTGACAACACAGATTTTCTCCTGAATTGGAATTAAAATTTACATAGTTTAAATACAAACGGTGTGACACAAATGAGTTGTGATCCAGTGTGATATTCACAATTACTATAGATTACAAAACACTTTCAATGCGTCTCCTTTCGGACGCCCCTTCAATTACTACCGATCAATATTCACACACGTTGATTGATCTGATCATGACCGGTTTACAGAGATAAATTATAACAGTAATTAGTGTATTGGGACCGCAAGTCAAGGCCGGAATTCGGAATGAAAATGGGGACTTGAAATTTAGATCGGAATGGACAGAATTCCGGTTTACTCAGGGTCCGGTTTAGTCAGGTTTCACTGTATTGCTTTAAGAAATAATGAAATTGCAGTTAATTGAAGAAGAGTTTGAATATATCAAAGGGGTAATCAAAATTCGTATATCGAAGAAATACACACAACACAATGGCCAAAAGAAAAAAAAAGAAAAAAGGAAAAACAACGATCTACAAAACATGCACATAAATCTAATGATCGGGTAACACGAACCCTACTAAAACCCGAAGGTGAACCAAGGGCGCGTTAATTAAAGTGTTGGATTAAGAATGACTGTACTATTTACGATACATTGAATCAAGATTCATTAGAACACTGACTAAATATATGACCTACCTACACTCGATACATGCATATCTATATTGTATCACACCTGCAGCTCTAGAAAAAATAAATAAACAAATAATGTCATTGAAATTGTTAATCTTAAAGATAGAAATTAAAATCTCTATAAGTACTAATTACAAATATGTGTACATCCTGTTTAACTGTTTAGTACACGTGTATCATAATATCTTCCTGCTACATACTTCTATCATTGGTCTATAGTAAATAAGTGGAAACAGTTCTCTTGTAGGAGTCCTCTTGTATCTTTGATACACGGCTAGTAGTAGAGTTGTATCATTAAATAGTGTCCACCGTGACATATTGTTCTCTGTTACAATTGTTTTCTATGATAAAGTCCGAGGACGGAATAAAGCGCAGATGTGACTTCTTTTGGGCTGTTGGGGATTTTTCATTTGAAAAAGATACAATCGGATACATCTGCACATGCCAGTATTATGGCTTACAGAGTTCCGTCCCTTTGGTAAAAAAAAACGATAGCGACAAACAAACCCTTCGGCCGGATTCTTTGATTTAAAATTTGTTATTGTTATTCATTTACTAAGGGTTATGGTTATGGTTTTTAATACCACTTTCAACAATACTTAAGTTATTTCAGTAGTACATGACGGACATATAGCCCAGAAATTTGAGGAGAAAAAAACGGGGCGGGTGGTGCCCATCAGCCTGGTGCAGTAACTTCAGGGTGGTGCACTGTCCTCATATCACCACTTTCAACAAAACTAAAGTTATTTCATCGCAGTAAGTGTTATTGGTTTAGGAAAACAGAGTCACCGGAGAAGCCACCGACCTGCCATAATG
>MJUT01001807.1:43760-61422 GCA_002080005.1 Gigantidas platifrons | reverse complement strand
AAAATTGAGGGCGGAGCTTATCATAAAAAAATCCCGTTGATATGAACAGCATATTTATGAAACTATATGTCACATGACAAACGTGACCTAAAGGTCACATACCTCAGAAATTTGAATTTTCGAAGTGATTTTTGTAGGTTTTAGACCGATGAAGAATATTAATTTTTAATAAGACTGAAAGTTTCGTAGGGAGGAACACTAGTAACCATGCCTGTCAAATATTTTGCTCCAAACGTAACTGTGAAACTCTGTATCATTGATTTTTCTTCCTCGAGACAACCGTGGCCAAAATAATGAAGAATCTGAAGGTTTGCTCCGCCCACAGCTATTTATAACCACGGTTCCGGTTTAAGATTATGATATTTACTTATAGTACAGTTGTATATGATACACGTATAACACAAATAACTCATACAGCCAATTAATGTTGCAGTAATGATCACATATCGTAAGTACATGAATCTGTCTACCAGAATATATGTCAGTTCGATTACTTTATTTACAAGTCTTAGAAACAAACTAAAACTGATTCTTTGAATATATAGAACAAACTAAAACTGATTCTTTGAATATATATATAAGCTCAGAACAGGAAATATTTATGTAATGAGTAAATAAGTTAAATGTAGCAATGCTATTGCATGAGGCGTTGGTTCTTGATTGAATTAAGGTTTAACAGATCTATCAGAATTTTCAGAATCCACATAAGTTTTACACAACCAATGGAGTAGCTATATGTAGCTTCACAGTAACTATAGCCCGTCTGTGACTGCCAATAAAATAAATGAATTGTTCTATGAAACAAATAAACAAAATGAAATAATTAAATGAATGTATATTCAAGTTTAAGTGTGTATTCAACAGATACATTTTCAGAAAACTATTATCAAACAAGATAATCTGTACCCCCATAAATATCAATGGCAACATTTCGTATGAAAGCATTTTGAAACATAGAAAATATAGATGTGATTTTATATCGTCATACCACTTCTGGAATCATATGAGATGCGTGCTGCGCAGGTGTAGCTTCAGTGTGTTGTCACCATTCGTAAGAGGTCGGACGTGGTCCGACCTGGTGTAGGAAACAATTTATTATTTGATTTTTACGTTGTAGAATTACTTTATTTTGTATATATTTTTTTATATTTGTCAATTTAAAAAGAAAACTATTTGGTGTTACACGCTTACGAGATTTAGCGAGATCTCACTAATTTCACTAATGGAAACATGGCGGGCGTAGGTGCTTCCTTATCCAGTAACACAAGTGAAGATAAAACTGCTAAGAAAAGTAGCAAAACTAATGAAAAACAAGGTAAAAAGGTATCAGGCAAATATGACAAGATAAAATGAAGTGTCGGGAAGAGTCCAGCAAGTAGTTGTGACATTGTTGTTGAAACTGTGTTCGATGGACCGGTTTCTGAGTTTCCACAAAGTCGAATTGACACTAATATTGTTGAGAAAAAAATATGCTGGTTAATATTCAAAGTGAATAAAATTCACAGCATAAGTCTATGAATACTTTACAATATATGGTTAATAAATGTATTATGAACCGGAGACCCTAAATATGATGAAAATAGCAATAGAAATGTGTATAATGACACTGATAATGAAGGTTATTATTCTGACACAATACATCCTGATGGAGATCAGGATGGTAATCATGACCTTGTAGGGGACGAACCTCCTGCTAAAAAACAGAAAATTGATGATGTGGTAGCCATAAAATCAGTTTTTAAAAGTGCTGCTGATAATCTTAAAGTTAAGAGGATGTGGATGAAAAGGTATCAGACGATCTCGCTGATATGGTGAATTGTATATTCAGAGATTGTATATCTGATGAAAGATATCATAACTTAATGAAATCAATTAAACGTCCAGAAAATTGCCCGTCTTTGACAAGAACACGAGAGAACAATTTGATGTGGGACTTGCTGAGTCCACAGACAAGGTCTTTTGGTGTGTCGTTTCAACAGCATCAACATACTGTTACTAAGTCAGCAGCTAATACAGTTAAGTTAGTTGATAAACTAGATAAAATTAAAGTTGAGAATAACTTGGATGAAGTTCAGAAATGCATATATTTGGGAATAGATTCCCTAGGTTTATTGGGCCATTATAATTACCAGACTAATATGAAGAGGAAAGAATTCCAAAAACCTTATTTAGATCGACAATATCATCATCTTTGTGCACTATCGATTAGCTTTACTGACTATTTATATGGTGACGACATTTCGAAAAATGTTAAGGAAATACAAGACATTTATAGAGTCGGTAGGAAAATATCAGGTAGTGCCCGTGGGGGCAGAGGATTTGGTCATAGAGGCCAAGGAAGAGGTAAAGATGGATTTAGAGGAAGGTTTCGTGGTCGTGGTAGAGCCCACGTCACAGTTCATAGTCAAAATGGTCAGCCAGAGGTAAAAAACTACAAAAACCTTCAGAGAAATTAATTCAGGTATGTCATAAAGATGAAAACAAGTCTCAGATTTTTACAGCAGGTAGAATGATTTTTTTTTTACATAAATTGGAAAAAAATAACATCTGATCAGAATATTCTTGATATAGTCAAACACTGCCATATTGACTTTGTAGATGGTAGACCTTTTCAAAAGGTTTTGCCTCATCAGAGGAAATTTAACAAGTTTGAAGAAGATATTGTTAGTAATGATATTGACAAAAAGTTAAAAATGGATGTTATAAGGGAAGTTGATACAGAACATAACCAGTTCATATCACCAATTTTTACTGTTCCCAAAAAAACATTCGAAAGAACACAGAATGATTTTAAATTTAAAAGAGTTAAATCAACATATCAAATATTATCATTTTAAAATGGAGACTTTTGAGGCAGTTATCAAATCAATTAAGCCCAACATATATATGGCGTCTGTTGACCTACGTCATGCTTATTATTTAGTCCATATGGCAGAAAATGATCAAAAATTGTTACGATTTAAATGACAAGGAAAGATTTTCCAGTATGCTTGTTTACCAAATGGTGTTTCATCTGCCCCTCGTTTATTTGCAAAATTGATGAAACCAGTATACTCAACTTTGCGACAATATGGTCAGAAGAATATAGGTTATATTGATGATTCTCTTTTGTTGGGTAACACATTTAATGAATGCTCTATAAAATGTTTTAGACACAACTACAATGGTTGAATATTTGGGTTTTATAGTTCATGAAAAGAAGTAAAGAAATCCAGTTTTTAGGATTTATAATATACTCTGTTCAAATGACAGTTACACTTCCATTATTGAAAATGGATACTATAACAAATGAATGTATGGCATTATTGAATAAGCAGATTTCATCAATTAGAACTGTTGCTAGAGTTTTTGGTCTTCTGATTTGGTCTTTTTCTGCAGTAGATTTTGGACCTTTGTATTATATAAATCTTGAAAAAGAAAAGATAAACCATTAAAATGAGCAAGGGGAAACTTTAATGAAACTATGAACATCTCAGAAAGTATGAAATCAGATCTGTCATGGTTAATCGAGAATGTACTCTCAAAAGAGAATAATTGATAGAGTGAAAAATGCCATATTATAACCTATTTATCATATACATGTACTTCAATGCGTCTTTCTTCATATCTGTGAGAGCTGATCGTTTTCAGAAACCATGGAGCGGGATTTAGGATATGATGCAATCAAGGATTTATATAGTAGGATATCAATCCTTGGATGCAATAATGTCATATTATATCTACGTTTTTATTATATGTATTTAGAGACATAATCTTTATGCAGTTACACTTTTCATACAACACAAACTTTGGTTCATAAAGGAGATTCATCTTTTGTATATTAACAGCATTTTCCAGGTTTTCTTCGTAATCCATTTTGATAGTAACAGACGACGGAAGTAAGCAACGATATATTAATAACGAAAACTGATCGGACAGAAAATTCGGAAGAAAGCTTTGTTATTCTAAATTTTCCAAATTTACATACAATTTTAAAAAATTGAAATTTTTTAAAAAATTTCAAACATTTCAAAATTTTCATGAAATATCAAAATTATAAAATAAAAAAATAAAAAAAAAAAGTTCTAAATTTTCACATTTTTTTCTTAAATTTCAAAAGTTCGTTAAAAACTCCAAAAGTACCACATATCATTGGCGCCGGCGGTGCTACTTATCTTATTCAAGGTCGAATTGATCTTTAATTTTCTATTGGTGGTCTTTTGTTGTCACAAACATTCTATGTAATCCCAATCCAATTAAAATTCGATCTTTGTTTACTCCGATTGTCTAACGAAACCCCATACAGGTGTCAAATCCTATGACCTTTGGAATTAACCAATCAGATCTCCAATAAAGAGAATTTTCGGTGTGAGCTGAGTCGTTCGGAAATCCTCGATTATAACTAAAAATACCCAAGAAGTTACGGTCGAATTTTAAAGAAAATGGCAGCGCTTAGTCACAATACTTTTCGTTTTAAAATTGAGCTGTAGGATGTCGACCGTAGGTGATTTGACGCCTCGTCGCATTTACGATGGACATAATATTTGTTTGATATGTGCCTTCTCGTTTATATATACTGAAATTTTGTCTACGGGTGTAAAACAAGAAATTAAACTTCTGAAACAGAAACTTCGTTTAACGGAGGAACGGATTGACAATGTGAGGAAGATAATACCGTCTTTCAGTATAAAAGAAGTTGACAAAAACAATGGCGTTTGTGTAAAATGTTACAAAACAGTGGAAAAGGGAATTCGTATGGAGGAACAATTGATTAAATTAAAAAGTGACTTGAACAAATCACGACAGGAGGTAATGGCTGCCAAGAGTAGTAGAACACAGGTTGAGAAAAAGACTCCTCAGATCCCCATTTTCCTCTATTCAACCAAAACAACCTAAAATAATCATTTCCGTCAAATATAACATTAAAACATCCTGTTCAACTCCCTTCGTTCGGGGATATACTATTAATGACTCGGATGAGTACTACAACTACAAGTCAAAGTGTTTTCCAACCTAATGTGCAGTTGCCATCTACAGTGGATATACAGGATACTACTAGCCATGTGCAGAAGTTTGTGGCAATAGCACCAGCACCTGCAAACATTAGTCTGGTAAGTTTAATGATAAATTGTGAATTGCATGAACATATTTTTCTTAAGGGGACGGGTCTTTCAGATTGAGAAGTGATGTTTAATCCTCAGTATTTCAGTTATATGCAGAACAGACAAGGAGGGGGAGGACCTCCATCAAATGAGCTGATCTTAGTCAAGCTTATACATTTATTTCGAACACCTACAAAAAAATAAAAGAATGACGAGATGCATGTATGGTGGACATTTGGTCATGGTAACCTAAAAATTAGGAACAATGAAAGCATGTTACTTGTATATTATTGTGTTGTTTATCTGTTCTGTGTTTATGTACATGTACATTAATACAATGGCAGATCTTACATTGTAACAGTATTCTAATTGGTCCCCTCCTCACTATTTTTGAATTAAAATGTATAATGTCCCTTCACTTCTTTTTCTCGATAGTCAAATGTACATTTATTATTTTGCATTCAGACTGACTGAGCACATGTACAGTAATGGTACACACATGTACCCAAATGTTTTTGTGCATTCATTATCATTTAATGGCTTGTGTACATTGATTCCAGTTACATTTTACATTGTCCTTATATTATGACTAACTGCAGAATTCACTACACAAATGCAAATGCCAGAATCCAAAAAGACAGTCAGGAGGTCTCTTGGTTTCAGTGGGAAGGAACAGGAACAAACTTCACCATATGAAGGAGAAGTAAAGGTGGATTGAAAATCAAACATTGTTCTTTGTTCAAAATAGTTTAGAATTGTTAATTGTTTTTGAGAAGTTATTTAGGTTAGAATTGTTGCATTAATAAAAAAAAAAATAATAAAAAGAATACAAATGAACTTTTTTACTTTCATTAAGGCTCATTTATCATGTTTATTTATGTTTGCATCATTATACTTTTGGGTATATTTATACATCTGATAACTTTTTATTTTTATTTTGAAAAACTGCATTATACCTCAAATTATATTTAATACATGAAATTACAACTAATAGCCTTGTTACATGTATATCAATATCATGTATAAAATTGCCAATATTTTTAAGTGGATGCATATGAAGTCTTTTAGAATTGAGAAATTGATATTATACATGTACATGTACAAATTTATGTAATTTAAAATAAAGAGTTAAAGAATGGGAATTTTTGTTATGTTCAGGCAAATAAAATATATTTTTATACAAATATAACTAATAACTATATATACACATGTAAGGCATATCTCAGATTAATGTTTACAGATGCCATCTAAGATGGTGTCCTTTACCTGATTTTCAAACAAATTAAATTTTGTAAATCTTTTGTGTTTACCCTGGTATATATACAATGCTAGTTAATGCATGTCATGTTAATTAAAAAAAGATTTCAAAATGACTCAATAATATGATTGCATGGTGTTCAACATGTTTAGTGTTATTTTTTGCATGCTGTTTAAGTTTGAAAAGGCCATTTTCAATATTCATACTTATACAAAGAAAAAAGTAAATTGTTTCAGTATCCAAAATGAATTTTTATACAAGTCCTAGATTAAGTTAATGATTAATGTATTACCTGACTTGTATATGTTTTTGATTAATATTATGTGCACATGTGCATTTTATATACTGATCATTACACATGTGTACTTTTTTTTTTTTTTTTTTTTAGCAAAATGTACATTTTTGTTGTACCTTATGTACATTTTTTGTACTTGTATATACATGTATGCAACTGAAAATGGCCTGTTTCAATTTTATTTCGCATTTGTTCAAGTTTGCATGATTTTTTTTTTTGTAGGAATGAATCCATTTAAGATAAATGTGGTGAATCCTGGCAGAAATTTGTAATGACTATTGTATATAGGTAAAACTGTTCGTTATTTCATTCATATCAAATTGTAAAAGAATAACATCAACAATTTGCATATAAAACATGCCTAAATATTTATTTGTTTATCTGAATTATTTGTTATTAAACATTTCATAAGTGTATCATGTACATGTACAGGGCCATCTGCAGGTTTCTGGAAAGGGGGGTGCGAGGGAGGGTCTGGCAGGGGATTTTTTTAAATTAGTGTTGCTAGGGGCGGATCCAGGATTTCAGGATATAGGGGATGTATTGAACAAGTTTCGCCGAGCGAAGCGAGACTCGAAAATTGTTGGGGTATTTTGTGTGAAAAATCAAGATTTTATGCAAAAATTAATATTTTTTCCAATTTTAGGAGGGGGGGTGCCGTGTGCCCTCTTGAATCCACCACTGGTTCCGGTAGTGACAACAATAGTACGTAGATGCTATTGAGTGAAAATATAGTGCTACTTCTTGCTCAAATTATATATAAGGGCTCGACATTTGTGGAAACCCGGCTTAATGTCATGTCTGACATTTCAATTAATTCACCATTCTCTATCCAGAGTTGTCATTCCCGCTACGCTCCACTCTAGAGTTGTCTTTCCCACTACGCTCCACTCTATAGAGTGGAGCGTAGCGGGGACAACAACTCTGGACAGAGAATGTCAATTCACTCGATAACTGATAACTGATGAAGGAAATAACGCTTACGAAATTATAAAATTAGAATCAAACTCATAGTTCCAGAAACGGTTTCCGAAAAGGGCTATAAAGAAACAGTGCAGGTGGCTGAAAGTACTATTCTTTTGTCAAAAGCACAAAGTCGCATTTGCAATGAATCATTATTAGATAAGGCATATTGTATTTATTGGATAATTCAGTTTCGAACTTTTTTAGCTCACCTGGTCCGAAGGACTATGTGAGCTATTGTCATCACTTTGCGTCCGTCCACCATGACTCGACTTAGATTTAACATAGGACCCTATGGAAAAAATGTTTAAAAGTCTTCTCCTCTGAAACCAGCAAGTCAATTTAAAGCAAACATGGTATGAATGGTCCTTAGGTGGTCAACTTTCAAAATTATGTCCTGTGAGCCCGACCTCCATCCAAGATGGCCGCCGTCAGCGGACATAGTTTTAACATAGGACCCTATTGGAAAATTGTTTAAAAGTCTTCTGCTCTGAAACCAGTCAGTCAATTTAAAGCAAACATGGCATGGATGGTCCTTGGGTAGTATACTTTTAAAATTGTGTCCGGTGACCACGACCTCCATCCAAGATGGCTGCCATGAGCAGACATAGTTTTAACATTGAACCCTATGGGATTTGAATAGTAACTTAGATGTATTCGGCATGCAGACATTCTTAAGAGGACTTAGTTATGTCAGTTGAGCGATACAGGCTCATCTGAGCCTCTAGTTTTTTTTTGGTGGAAAGGGGGGTGCGATCGCACCCAACGCACCCCCCGTTCCGACGGCCATGATGTAGATATCAAGTTAGATTTATGTATATTTAATTGCAGTTGATTTTACATTTTATATACATTCACTGTCTGGGCTAGTTTAATATATGTATATGTCTCATGCGTTTATCATACTTGTTACATTGTCTGCATGCACAGTAAACAACTTAAAAGTAATTATCACAGAAGGATACAGAGAGATTTTTTTTTAAACTAATTTGATTTTTTTTTTAAAGTGTGGATCTGATCTCTGATAATGACTCAGATAATGTTCTGATAATTTTTTTCTACTCAGAGTGTTTACTAATTTTTTTTTTTACAGTTGACAGTTCACTATAAGAGTGGCACAAAAAACACATATGTGTACTCTGAAATGCACAAGAAAATTTGAAGAGCAATTCTACAAGGAGTCAATGTGGAAAAAGTGATTGTTAACATTATTACAGAATCCTGCCCATCTTTGGTATTTGATGCAACAGCAAAAAGGATAAAGGCAGAATGTAACAAAATTTGCAAGAGGGGCTCAGGGACAATTTTACAAAAGAAAGAACACACAGACTTTTTTCATTCAGTTGGAAAAAGTTGTATGAAGAGCTTAACGGGTGCTGTCCAACAATTTCATCTGTAGTGTCGGATGTCCCACCCCTGATTGGTAGCAAAGCCTTTCATCGTGTTCTGATCTCCGCTGTTATTGGACTGCATGGACGAAGCCAAGAGATGTATGTAGTACAGTATTTGATTGGTTTTATTCTGACACATGGTGGCTGCACCTTAAGGGTATGTTCCTAGAATTTTTACCATTTGGCAGATCAAGTTTCCCCTCTTTGTTGTGTGTGTCACCTTTGAAAATTATGAGCATTGACCCAATTTCCACACGAAGCTTCCTAGATCTGCCCATTTGTGATATACATGTGCATGTATCTGAATACAGAAAGGCTGACCATATCAACCCCCATTTTGCAAGAAAAAGAAATTTTAGCATCTCTTTATGTAAATGTATGAAATTTATCATGATGCAGATGTGGTAATGAAACTTGCATTAACATTCGTCAATTGAGATAATTCATTTGATAAAGAATTCTAGGAATGAGAAAGAGTTAACATTTTTCCTGTCTTGAATATAGTTTGGTTTGGTTTATGGTGTTTCATGCCTCTTTCAGCAATATTTCAGCTATAGCATGGTGACCAGCTTTAGTGGTGGAAGAAGCCGGAGTACTCAGAGAGAACCACCGACCATGGGCAAGTAACTGGTAAACTTTATCACTACAAGTTTTGAATATGGTGCAAGTTACTTATTTACTTAGTGGATATTAACTTATATTAATATTTTTTAGGATATGGAAAGACTATCAACCATAGGCCTGACAGTTAATCCAAAGACAGTACATAGCAGGCTGATTAATTGGGAGGACAGTCTTGATAATATAATTATTTTGTTGCGGAATTCCTGGTCTGAAGGCGGAACAACAAAATTTCAACTCATTGGAGATAACTGGGACAAAAACATTCTGCCATCCTTCCGTACCTCACAACAGAAAACGCTGTCCCTCCATCTTTTCAATCTAGTAGCAGTAATAGACAGAATCACTCCACAACCAGCAATAAATTTGGCCGTATTGGATATCTCGGACATTAATATATCTACATATCTCCCATCTGTAGAAGAACAAGGGAAACTGATGAAAGAATTAACTTTTCTCTTTGCCACTTCAGTGATTGCCAATATACCACAATTACAAAAGGCTTTTAAGAGTGTTTATCCACAACATTTGGACCACAAATACAGTGAATTCTCTGGAATAAAAACTGTTCAGGTAAAACTTGATATATATTACATTTTTTTCAATTCTTTAGTGACATGTGGCTTGCAACCTTTTTTCTCCAAAATAATCAGGAATAACTTCCACTTTAACTTTCAATCATAATACATTAATATGATGAAGTAACACTGAGAAAAAGGAAGGGAAACAATTTTATTTCGCGCCACCCATTTCCGTAATTCCGAAATAAAACTGTTGTCACCACTTGTTTTCGCTATGCTTGGAGATATTGACTTGATATTTGGCATATGAGTGTATGATGAGTTACAGCTCAAGTTTACATTTCCTTCTGATCCAATGATTATTGGCGAACTTTCAGCTGTTGGGCTTTGAAATTTGGCCAAATATTTAGTTGTCACCACTTTTTGTTCACTATAATTTTTAGACGGGACGTATTATGGTATACCAATGTCTGAGTGTCCGTCCGTCCGTTTCACATGTCGCGCACTAAGTTAAGAACCCCTTGACCAATTCACTTAAAACTTCGCATAGTTATTGGAATGGATAGTCGTACGGTCTGTATACTTTTTGGTGAAATTTCGATTTTTCATTCCAGAGTTATGGGAAAGAAAGTCTTTACAAATATTGTATGAATGTTAACGACGGGCGTATCATGCGCTCATGGCACAGTTGTTTATTTATTCTTAGCCTATCACTGAGGGAATTAAAAAAGGGTGAAACATTTGCGAGTCTCCTTAATATTCACGGCGGGGACATTCGTGTCGTTCCGACACATTTAGTTTTAAAATGCTTTTGATTGAAAAAATAACAACTTCCACTGAAGCAAGTATATGGTCAACATGCAAAACTGTTCTGTGCAAATACTTGTAGTTTTAGTGATCAAGCCTATGATATATGATCTATTAAACTGTATACAATTTTGTGGCTCATTTTATAATCTATGACAACTTACAACCTGCCTTGTATTTCAGTATCCCTTGGGCTTGTTCAAATGTAATGAAAACAAGACACAGGAACTTATACGTTTATTGAAAGAGCTTACAGAAAAATATGTCCCACTGAGAAATGGAGAGGTCTTTGAAGCAGTCTTTTTAGGAGGTGAGAATATTTTATTCTTAATATATTTACATTTTTTACGTTTTCAAGGTGTAATGTGCATGTATTGTGTGACATTGATTAAAAAAACATCAATGCTGTTACTATTTTTTTGCATCAAGCATACATATGTTCTTTACAAACGTAACAAACTAAGCAACAATGGAGCACTTCAAATGCTGTTTCGAGTCATAAATATGTGCTAGATGTTTTTGATGAACCCAATATGGCTGTCATTACTTAAAAATAAGAATTAAATATTTCTATGCAAATATTTGTTTTGATATTTAACATCTGGTTTCCTCCCCTTATGTTCTCATTTTTCTTTTGACAGGCAATTTTCAAATTGACCTTCAGCACTGACAGCGTACAAGACAAAGGAACAGTATATTATTTCAGGAACCTACTTAATATGCGCAATGTAAAGGGAAAAGTGAAGAATGCCTATCGACCATACAAGCTCTTATACTACACTATCATGGATTCAATTTGCCTGCTTCTCTTTCTGAACCATTTAAACATAATGGACATTGAGACAAAATCTGTACTTCCTGAACACTTTCAGCTGAAATCAAATGACGAAAAAATAACATGGTTAAATAGCATTTGTAGTTCTATACTTAAGCAGTGGTTTTTGAGTGAACAACCGATATTTGTCAAAATTTACGTGATATAGTAACTGATATGGATCATCCTGAAAACTATTGGCTAGCAAACTTTGAAAACGGGCGCATCAAATGTCATTTTTGTGATCGTTCTTATGTATGTATTGGGTCATTGAAGTCACATGAGATCAAAGTTCATAACCTACCAGCTGAAAAGAAAGAAAAGAATATTAAACCTGTAGACGAAGATCAAGTTCAAGATTATATTATTCATTTGTTTAAATTAGTGCTATTGCATAAAAACTTAGACACAGCCGTTGATATGGGAGATGGGGAGAGGTCTGTACGCTCAGCAAAATATGAACTCCCAGTATATAACAAAACAAACAAGACCAAATATTCTATTGGATCAATACACCTTACAGCTTTAACATCAGGTTTACTTACAGAAGACAAAGAAGAAAGTTTAGTTACCAATAGGTTCATAAATTTGCAAGGAGCGAAAAACAACAATATTGCCCTGGATGAATTTGTAGAAATGTTAAATCGAGACAGCAAAGTAGCGTGTTCTGGAAATCAGACAGTAGAAAGTATAATACAACATTCTAAAGAATATCCACACATCATCAATCTGACCAAACACTATGATTTCATAACTGAAATTCATCAAAGAAAAGGCTTTCATCATTTGCCGTCATACAAAGATGATGTATGGAAAGTCATGAAAGATTTACAACAGCTTAATGTTCTTGAACATAAACCAGGCCGGACATTAAAGTGCAAAGATCTTGTTGTTGATCGAAATCCGTATGACAATAGTTTTAAAGGATTATCCTCAATGATTCACCGGCACAAGCCATATGTTCCATTTCGACGACTTAGAGATCCACATTTGTAATTGTTATACCCACACACCTGCTTGTCTCCAATTCCAGTTATGACTATTTATTACTTTTTGACATGTATGATGGCTTTGCGATTTTTACTGTTTTAGTCCCCTACCGGCGAAAGCCGATAGGAGACTATAGTTTTAGGTTCCGTCCGTCTGTCCGTCACATTAAAATTTTAAGTTGTCCGGACTTTTTGTGACGTCCTTTGATATATTGACTTGATATTTAGTGTGTGGCTATATTTAGATGAGTTACAGTTTAAGTTTGAATTTCGTTCTGGTCGAATGATTTTTGGCTGAGTTATGGCCCTTGAACTTGTATTTTTTGTTCAAATTTTAAGTTGTCCGGACTTTTTTTTGACGTCCTTTGATATATTGACTTAATATTTGGTGTGTGGCTATATTTAGATGAGTTACAGTTTAATTTTGAATTTCGTTCTCGTCGAATGATTTTTGGCTGAGTTATGGCCCTTGAACTTGTATTTTTTGTTCAAATTTTAAGTTGTCCGGATTTTTTTTGACGTCCTTCGATATATTGACTTAATATTTGGTGTGTGGCTATATTTAGATGAGTTACAGTTTAAGTTTGAATTTCGTTCTGGTCGAATGATTTTTGGCTGAGTTATGGCCCTTGAACTTGTATTTTTTGTACAAATTTTAAGTTGTCCGGACTTTTTTTTGACGTCCTTTGATATATTGACTTGATATTTGGTGTGTGGCTATATTTAGATGAGTTACAGTTTAAGTTTGAATTTCGTTCTGGTCGAATGATTTTTGGCTGAGTTATGGCCCTTGAACTTGTATTTTTTGTTCAAATTTTAAGTTGTCCGGACTTTTTTTTGACGTCCTTTGATATATTGACTTGATATTTGGTGTGTGGCTATAATTAGATGAGTTACAGTTTCATTTTGAATTTTGTTCTGGTCGAATGATTTTTGGCTGAGTTATGGCCCTTGAACTTGTATTTGTTGTTCAAATTTTAAGTTGTCCGGACTTTTTTTTATAAGTCCTTTGATATATTGACTTGATATTTAGTGTGTGGCTATATTTAGATGAGTTACAGTTTAAATTTGAATTTCGTTCTGGTCGAATGATTTTTGGCTGAGTTATGGCCCTTGAACTTGTATTTTTTTTCTTCAAATTTTAAGTTGTCCGGATTTTTTTCATGACATCCTTTGATATACAAATGTATTGACTTGATATTTGGTATGTGGCTATATTTAGATGAGTTACAGTTTAAGTTTGAATTTCGTTCTGGTCGAATGATTTTTGGGTGAGTTTTGGCCCTTGAACTTGTAATTTAAAATCTAGTCACTGCAAGGTGATACTTCTAATATTTTAGGTCCTCTGATTTTTGCGGCCGGTAGGGGACAATGTATTGCTATGTGCAACACTCTCAGAATTCTTGTTTCTTTTAATAATGATCCCTATTTCCACTTTGTAGAATGACTTAATTGTTCTAGCTATACGTAGCTTAAATTTGTTGTGCTAATTAGTCATAGAACATATTTCCATGGATCTTGATATTACACATGATTTTTAAATTGACTGTTTTTGGTAGGAATAATTTTGACTTATTGAATAGTACATGTACATATAAATAAAAACTTATTTTTTTGTAGTCTATATCAGACAAATCTTGTTCATACTAGTGGTAGCTATAGATGTATATATTAATGAGGTTTCAAACATATCTTTAGCAAGTTATAATATACTATGGAATATTACACAAATCAAATGGACAGGTATCCAACTTTATAGGATATAAAGATATTGAAAAAGGCAAGTGCACAATCATCTTGTTTTCATTTGTGTGTTACTGTACCATGTTAGCTTGTCCTTTTATGTGCTTGTTTTGTAGCATTTTATTTTATCCTTATTTTATTGTACACTAGGATAATTTTTTATAGCAATGGAAAGTATTTTATTATAAAATATTTACCGTAACATAAAATTTAATATTAAATTCTTTCCACCGGATTGGCGGATAAAATTCCAACGGAAAAAAATTATGTCTTACAGTTTCTCATAGCAGCTACATGTTATTGTAAATACTTTGCATTTAAATCATATTCAAGATCATAAAACTAATTTTATTGACATATTGTCTTCTCTCAGTTCTTCACACATTTGAGCCATTATAATAATATTTTCCTGCGGTTCGAAGAATAGCGGGAAATATTGTATTGTCCGTTTGATACTAATGAATATTCATATGGCAATGGTGGAAATTGACCCAATGAGAACATTGTCTTGCGGTTGGGATTTTAGGCGTGTTCGTTTGGTTCTCTTCACTTTCTAGTCGTAGTGCATACATGTACGTGTAACAACAAAAAATATGTCTGTATGTTAGTCTTACATTATTTACTATTTGCATCGTTTTTGCAAATTTTTTAAGGTGAGGTCCGACACCTGATTTTCCAGAGATGGGTTCGAGCATTGTCATCGGATACAGGTTTCCAAATTACTTTGGTTCTTCCTGGCCCATCTGTGATAGAATTCTAATTATGCAATATATAGTTTTGTTTGAAATGTTGGTTGTGTATATTGTGAATTGATTACAAGTGACATAACATTTTTCTGTTCATAATAATTCCGACGTCCATCACGTACGATGGGCTGTTGGCAAATGGATATTTGCGTTTTGTTTATTATTTTGCCTTATACTAGTATACTAGATAATACTCAATTATCATAAACTTTCACATATTCCTCTCTTAATCGAAAATTGGCTGGCATGTTAATTATGGTCCTTTTCAGATAATACAGATTTGGTGTTTTTGTAGATACGTTAACGCAACCCTCATTCCGCTTGTGCTCCATTTAGAGTTACGAATCGATCCCATTCAATGTGTGGGAGCAGCGCCCGAAGTGATTCACACCGGGCGGTTTTTTGTCCTAATTCCGTTGTAAGTGGCTGGAAAAATTAACGGGGGTGAAAGATAAATATATTTAGGTAAACCTTGAGGTGTTAAATAATCACTGCAGCAATCCATGGTAGACTTATATCCATCTGAAAATTGGAATGCATAAAATCTTCTTTCTGAACGACATTTTGTTTACAAGTTGCTAGTTCACGCGCACTTGCCTCGTTTTTGCGATATCCTTATTTGGATCAATTTTATAGTAAAACGTAGTAACAGTTTTCTATATTTGGCATATATGGATAGGCTCCGCCCATCACGAGAGTCTACGTAAGGTGTTATGGCGGACAAGTAACAATTTACAAATACGAAACCGGTCTTGAAGATAGAAACGGGGATTGTAACACTTATTTCGTATCACCATTACTTGAAAATTGTCGGGAATAATAAGATATGACCAGATATGCAAAAAGAAAGTTCAAATATTCACGGAACAAAAATTTTAATTTGCTCCCATACGTTGAATGAGATCGATTCGTAACCCTAAATGGAGCACAAGCGGAATGAGGGTTACGTTATCGTATCTAGTGTTTTTGATGCTGCCATTGCCACTAATGCATTCCGATTTAATGAAATCTTCAAAATACAAAAGTATGTCAGAAACCACATAGCAGATTTAATTATAACATTGTGTGACATCAATGTTCTTACCAATATTTTGGTTTTGGTGGTAACATTAATTTAAGGGGCCCAGGTGGCTCAATGAGTTAGGTCGTTGGATCTAAGAGCTCATACAATACATTGTGGGTTCGCACCCAGCTTTGTAAATTACAAAAAGGGTGCACGTGACTCACAGCCGCAAGTGATAAAGTTTACCAGTTGTTTGCCAAGGGTCAGTGGTTCTCTCCGGCTTCCTCCACCACTAAAACTGATCGCCATGATATAGCTGAAATATTGCTGAAAGTGGTGTTAAACACCAAAATTCAAATTCTTAATTTAAAGTTGGCCACCACCATGAAACTTTTCACATTTCAATATTTAAAACTACTGCATATGAGAACCAAACTGACCAGGGATGTTTTTTTGAATTTTGTTTTTGTCCTAATGAAACATTGAATATGGCTGCTAGGGCCAATGTTGCATTTTGATTTCAGAGTACCTGGTATCAACTACCTTTTTAAAAAAAATATTTTTTTGAGATTTTGTATTGCTAAATGTTATGCTGTTGTTTCATCTATCTGCTTGTATTCTTCTTGTCAATTGCGAAAATTATTGTTTTCCTATGATTGACCTATATTTTCTTATAGAAATAAAATGAGACAGGTTTAACATACATGTAGCAATCATTTTGATTTTAATATCAGAAACAATTTATTAAAATTCATCAAGAAGTTCAGCCGGAACATCAGTCAACACAATAGTTATACAACTCTGTATCACTACTTGAACTACTACTTTCTTCATTGTCTATGCCTAATCCATAAAAAAAATTGCTGAATAAGCACTTTATTGCACTGACCACATGTACGGTCAAGTTCGCAAGTGTCACAACAGCTGTGTGTTCCAGTCTTAATCATTCCCAGTTCTGTTTTTGAGACAAATTCTTCCATAATGCTTAAACGCACACACGTTTTGGTCTTATATATTTTTTTCACACATGATTCAGCATGTTGTAAATGGTGCCGATTGTACAACAGCATTACTTTTGCTTCTTCGCCATTCCTTCCAATTCTGCCAACCTCTTGAACCAAATCAATGACCGAAGAAGGTGCACCATACAAAATGCAGGAATTAAAGTTGGCTATATCAATTCCCATTCCTAATGCTGATGTTGCTAAAATGATTCGTAAATCACTGTTATTGTCTTGAAGTTTAGTAATAATACTCTTTTTTTTTATCTTCTGGAGTTTCGGAATGAAACATATCAATTAAATCAATAGCATCTGGATTTTCAACACATAAATATGCATATAAATCTGAAAGCTGCTTTATGGTATTTGCATAAATGATTGTCCTCGGAAAATCAAGCTTTAATTTGTCCAAAGCATCAACTAACCATT
>MJUT01001799.1:246874-257112 GCA_002080005.1 Gigantidas platifrons | reverse complement strand
ATTGAATGTATGAAACTGATGTTATCATGTCATATAAATTGTAGTGATGATTGTCTTAAGGACAAGATAGACAAAGTGATTGAATGTATGAAACTGATGTTTTCATGTCATATAAATTGTAGTGATGATTGTCTTAAGGACAAGATAGACAATGTAATTGAATGTATGAAACTGATGTCATCCTGTCATATAAATTGTAGTGATGATTTTCTTAAGGACAAGATAGACAATGTGATTGAATGTATGAAACTGATGTTATCCTGTCATATAAATTGTAGTGAAGATTGTCTTAAGGACAAGATAGACAATGTAATTGAATGTATGAAACTGATGTTATCATGTCAGATTAATTGTAGTGATGATTGTCTTAAGAACATGATAGACAATGTGATTGAATTGTATGAAACTGATGTTATCATGTCATATAAATTGTAGTGATGATTGTCTTAAGGACAAGATAGACAATGTGATTGAATGTATGAAACTAATGTTATCATGTCATATAAATTGTAGTGATGATTGTCTTAAGGACATGATAGACAATGTGATTGAATGTATGAAACTGATGTTATCCTGTCATATAAATTGTAGTGATGATTGTCTTAAGGGTAGTATCTTCTATATAAACGTTAGACAATCAAGAATGAACAATCCAGAGACAATGGCAAACATTGGGCACAGAAAACACATCACGAAGATAAACAAAACACAAAAGCACAAAAGCACAATACACACACACAAAGGATGAACAACACGAACCCCACCAAAAACCGGGGTGAACTCGCGCAGTGCAAAATTAAAGCAAAGCATAGCAAGTCAGTTTAAAGCTTGCATCGATGTTCTATTACTCTAGAATTGCTGGTCATCTATTGTACTTTGTGTTTAATTTAGAGAGCAAAATGATTCATTCCGTAGCGAATACTAATTTTACTGATTTATTGTAATTGTTTTGATGATTGTTCTGATAATTGTGCTGGTAATTGCTTTAGTAATTGTTTTGATACTTGTTTTGATATTTGCTTTGGTGATTGTGTGCAGATTACATTAATGATAGTCATGGTAATTGTTTTGATACTTGCTTTAGTGATTTTGTGGAGATTGTATAAATAATTTTCATGTTAATTGTTCTGATACTTGTCGTTGTGATTTTGTGCAGATTGTATTAATAGTTGTCATGGTAATTGTTTTGACACTTGCTTTAGTGATTTTGTGCAGATTGTATTAATAATTGTCATGGTAATTGCTTTGAAACTTGTTGTGATACTTGCTTTAATGATTTTGTGCAGATTGTATTAATAATTGTCATGGTAATTGCTTTAAATCTTGTTTTGATACTTGCTTTAGTGATTTTGTGCAGATTGCATTAATTAATGTCATGGTAATTATTTTCATACTTGCTTTAGTGATTTTGTGAAGATTGAATTAATAATTGTTATGGTACATTTTCTAATTACTTTTGAAATTTATTTGGTATTTAGTGTAATAATTATTTTGCTGATGGCTTTGATAATTATTTTGGCGATTGCTTTAATGATTATCTTGGTGAAATATTTGAAAATTGTGTTGCTAATTGCTTTAATGATTATATTGGTGCTTTTGGTGATTACTTTGGTGATTGCTTTCATAATTATTTCAGGGGATTGATTTAATGATTGTTTCTGTGATTATTTTGGTAATTGCTTTTGGTGATTCTTTTTGTGTGATTATTTTGATATTTTGATAATTACTTGTGATGAATATTTTGGTGATGGCTATGAGAATAGTTTTGGTGATTATTTTAGGGATTGCTTTGCTGATTACATTGACAATTATTTTGTTAATTGCTTTGGGGTTTATCTTGGTGATTTCCTTGATAATTTTTCTTCATGATTAATTTGGTGATTGTGCTAGTATTTGTGGTAATTGCTTTGATACTTTTTCAGGTAATTGCCTTGATAATTGCTTTGGTTATTACTTCGGTGATTGTATTTGTAATTCTTTCGATCCTTGATTTGATATTTCTTTCGGTATTTGTTTTGGTTTTTGAATTGCTAATTGCTTTTGGTGATCATTTTTGTAATGTTTTTGTGGTAATTTTTTTTATATTTGTCTTGGTAATTGTTTTGAAAATTATATTGGTAAGTTCTTTAGAAATTATATCGAAGTTCCTTTACAAATTATCGTTCATTGCTCTCTATATGTTTCTACGACGTGTTATCAGCTGACACATCACATCCTACCAACTGACTATCAGGTGATCGATTACATGCTAATTTGAGTCTCTGGTTTATAAACTTATAATGGAGTAATATCATCGTTTTCATTTATATATACTGCAAATTATCTTCACCAGTTCGCTCGGGAATATGCACAAACGTTGAAACCCGTCCATCTATGTGTTGTCCATATGATACGATTTGGTAGTCTACTTCTTCTGTGACGTCATAAGTATGGTCTTCAAGCGATGAATATCGTGGACTGATGTCTGCCATATCATCACTGTTGTGGCTGATTGACAAGTCCTCATATCGGGCACTTACAGTACCATCATTGATATCTCCCACTACTTCCTGTCCTAGTGGCCTAGAATTAAGTCATATATACTTAAGTTTAGCATACTTAATACTGAAAAATGTCATTGGTTTTTACATTAAAGACCAACATAATAAATCAAAAATTGTATGGTTTGTCCTTTGCTAGGATTTGTTTAATCCTAAATCATGTGAAAACTCCAAGAATCTATGCAACCACACTCTTCGCCAAGATATATATATAAGAGTTGGCATTCTAAGGAAACACTTTCATGAACGCATTATTTTGCTTAGAGAGAGGTTTCGGCCCATAATCCGCCATGTTTTATTGATATGCCTACAACAAGTTCGGAATGAGAGCTATCATGTATATGTGTGGTAAATGTATAGGTTTTTGTCTCTGTTCCTAGGTTTTTCCGATTAGATTTTTTTTATTAAGCCCAAGCTTCTTATGAAGTACTTAAGTATTTCATATTAATATTTTCTTATATGATTAAAATAATTTCAAATAATATAATTTATCTTGCAATGACAGCATTTACCGACCAATATAGCCTATCCAATATTTTTTTTTGTATTGGTCAGTAATAAATAGAACATACAAATGTAAGCTCTGCCCACATCGGGGGATATTGTTTTCAAATACATACACAAAATTATTTCAAATACTTTTATCATCGTCCAGTAAACGTTTATTTACGATTTAAAATTGCAGGATAAATACAATACATGTGCACTGTCGAAGCATATAGGTAAATATGTGTTTTCAGCGCAAAACGCGGGAATAGGCTCGGCATAGCATCACCTTTTCCCCCCTTTCTAACCCTCATGCACATATTACCTATCTGCTTCGACAGTACACAAGTTATGTATATATAACTGATGAGAATCAAACTTTAATTGAATATACCTATAAATATGTACCTACATGCACACACATACATCTATACATATACACACATACATATGCATGCATGCATATACATATACATATTAGATTAGATAAGATATTGAAGCTTGTCCGACAGTTTGTTATTTTTTGTTTTTTATTTTAGCATATTTTGTTTTATTTATGTGTTCTCGTTCTGAATATATCTAAAATGCAGCTGTCTTGACATTAAGGGGGTACCATACACTACAGGGAGATATCTCTTTAAAATCAGTTGAACGTTTTGATCATATGATGTTTGTATGCAGATTTCAAGCATCTCGGTGATCAAAATCACAACGAGAAAAGCTGCTATATGGCTAGTCAATTAATAGCTCTGAGTCTGTTGGTTGGAATTTGTTAAACTTTTGATATTTATTACATTGCCAAAAAAATAAGAAAATTAAACGAGCAGACCAAATTTTACCTGAAGTGTATGGTACTACCGTAATGGAAAATACCTCCAGTAAAACGTTTAATTTAATAACATATACACTCTAATCAAGAATAGTAGATAATCGTGAGCAAACATAGCCAAGGCACCAAGCACAGAATAATTCAAACATACAGTCGAATTTGGGTAGCTTGAACGTCCAACAATTCGAAAACATTTTGATAGCCCCTTCGAGTTTGAGCTACCGAAGTTTATACATACAAGAACGAGACATTTACTATAGTTTTAATGTGTAAAAGATTATAATCATTTGGTTAGGTGTAGCGTATCTGATGGAGGCGTTTCTAGAAACGAGTAAAGCTCACTAAATTATATATCTATATTTTTTAGCAAAGGATCTTCCCTTTTATGTAGATATTTGCTGTTCTCTGTCACCAACACGACTCTTACCGGATCTTACTATTAGTAACACAACAGGTGTCTTATTCGAAATAGGAACTGCTTACGGGAACATCTAAGTTTACCCCGGTTATTTGGTGGTGTTGATGTTACTCATCTTTTCTGTGCTATTTATTGTGTCCAGTGTTGCCTGTGTATCTTGATTTTCCAATTAAGGAATATTTGAAATTGTTGAGCAGGTTATACAATATAATCTAGTTTTGGTCAGTTTACGTGAAACGTGAACTGACCTAAACCAGGTTATGCAAGTATAACCTGTTCAACAATTTCAAATATTCTTTATAATATAATTTTTACAACGAAATTTAAATATTCCTCGATGTTAATTACGATTATTTCATGTGACTATCCAAATTTATCGTTGGCGGATGAACACGTTGATGACATCACAATACCAACCCACAGACCCAGCTTATCGAGTATAACCAAAATTTTCTCCAGGCGGATTAGCCAGTCAGATTGAAATATTGAAATCAAATTAAATTATTACTGATTAAACTGAACTTGCTACACCAAATATACACACCTCTGTCTGCGTAACCAATACCACGTGACTGTTCCTCCTATTGCAATCAGTACCATTCCCAGTAAAACTAATACACCAACTATTAACCCTGAAATAATACTAACATTTTGTATAAACGTTTCTCATAGTGGAATTATATGTGTTCTTATTATTTAAATTCTTATAATTATATCCGAGATCGTGATCGTATTGTAGTTGGATTTACAACTACCTATGCAATTAGTGTGAATCATCACTGAAGTTATGAGTTCGAATCTCGCTCAGGCGAGGTGTACTCGATACAACATTATGTGATAAAGTTTGTCACTGACTTGCGACAGATCGGTTGTTTTCTCCGGGTATTCCGAGTTCCTTTACCAAAGCAACTGACCGCCAAGATATAACTGAACTATTGTTTAAAGTAGCACTAAACACCATTAACCTTATCCTAACAATTACTTCAGGCTGTTAGAATAACCATAAAATATGCATATTCATTAACGCATTTGAAATAAATTAAGATATAAATATGTATAATATTCAAGATAACTTCCTTTATGATACCGCTGTTCTCCTGGGTATATGTCAGAAGAGTTTGAAGAAATCAAAGCTGTAATTATATCCCCGCTCCACCGGAGGGGGTATACTGTTTTACCTCTGTCCATCCTTCCGTCTGACTGTCCTTCCGTCCGTCCCAAGATATTTTTCTCAGCAACTATTGATGGTAGAAATTTGATATTTGGTCACAAGCTTTATATAGGTACCCCATATCATGGGAAGCGTTTTTGGACCCGTCACATTCCTACTTCCTGTTTGCCGAAGAGCGGGGGTTATCATAAGTGAGCATTAGCTCACAGTTCATCTTGTTAGACTCCGTAATGTGAAGGCGGACAGACAACACAGTGGCCATAAGAAAAAAGAACAAACACCAAAACACTACACAGAAAACTAAAGACGGAGGAACACGAACACAATAAAACTGATCGCCACGATATAACTGAAATATTGTTGAAAGTGGGGTTAACCATAACTAAATTGTCGTGTTCTTATTACACTTGAATTGGCTGAAAATATGGGTAAACAACTCTAGCATTGATCACACAAGACAACTATAATGATATTCATTACAATTGACAAGCTCAAAATATAAGGGAGATAACTACAAGAGAAATTAAATGTAGAACAATCCAATAGGCTGGATACTATTGACATTAAGCACCTTGGATTACCATAATTTTAGGAACGATTGAACAATATAGACTGTTTGTATGATCTTGGTATACCTATGCAGAGGTATTCGAAGGACAAAACCAATATAAACAATTATGGAAATAAGATACTTGAGTTATGTAAATCTCTTGGTATATACATTGTAAATGGTAGAATCAGTGAGGATAAATATATAGGTAGTGTAACCACATCTAAAAACACACTTATTGATTATGTTATTGTCTCACCATCATTATTTAGTCATATTTCATACTTTAATATGGCAAATTTTGATCCTATTTTGAGTGATATTCACTGTCCAGTTGTTGTGTATTTTGATTATAATGCTAGTATTGGTAGTAACACTGATACATGGAATGATATTGATGAAAATGTTAATTTAATTAAACATAAATGGAAGGGAAACAAGTCTAATGTTTTTATTGACAATTTAAATTCAGATGCTATTGATGATCTTGTACAAACACTTGAACATATTGATTTGAATAGTATAAATGTTGATATAGTTAATGAGGTAGTTTTAAATTGTAATTCAATTATTAAGAATGCTGCTGAGAAGGCTGACATGTTTGTTGAGAGTAAAGTTAGGCCTAAGCCTACAAGGATTAACTATTGTAAACCTTTTTTCAATCGTGAATGTTATTTAAAACGTAAAGAATATCGTAAGTGTAAAAATTTACACTGTAGGTTATGTAGAGCTGAAACAAAAGAAAAGCTTGTTTGTAGTAGTAGAGAATATAAGCGTACACTTAATAAGCAATTTAAAGAGTATCAGAAATCTTTTATTGCTAAATTGAGAAATCTGAGAAATTCTGACTCTAAGGCATATTGGTCATTGTTGAAAAAATGTGATACAAAGAATAATTATGATGTTTGTAAAATTGCTCTTGATGTATTTCATGATCATTTCAAGAATATGAATACTGTAGATGCTGACAATGATGATATTGTACTGCCTGAAAATATTACTGAATATAATACTGAGTTAAAACAAGCCATTACTGAAGATGAGATATTGCTTGCAATTAAATCACTAAAAAATAACAAAGAATGGTGGTGATCATATATTGAATGCATTTTTGAAATATTCCGTTAAAAAACTTATGCCTGTTTTTATTAAGATTTTTAATGTTGTTTTTCATTGTGGTATTGTACCCGATAGCTGGTCAGAAGGATTTATATGTCCTATTTTTAAGAATAAAGGTAGTCGAAATGATGTTGACAATTATCGTGGTATTACTATACTTAGTTGTTTTGGAAAATTATTTTCTAGTATATTGAATAATAGATTGCATAGATATTTAGAAAATTCAGCCATATTATGCGAAGAACAAGCAGGATTTAGAAAAGGCTATAGCACAACTGATCATATATTTAATTTAAAATGCTTAATAGATTTGTATTTACATAGGGGTAGAAAATTATATTGTGCCTTTGTTGACTATCGCAAAGCATTTGAAACTGTGAGAAGAGTTTACTTATGGCAAAAATTGTTGAAATATACTGTAGATGGTAAAATGTTATCAATTATTCAGAGTCTGTATTAAAATGCCAAATCATGTGTGAGACAAGGTAGTTCATGTTCTAACTTTTCATGTCGAATGTTGGAGTTCGTCAAGGTGAAAATCTGTACCCTGTACTTCTTGCAATTTTCTGGAATGATTTAGTGGAATTTGTGTCACATGCTTATAATGGTCTTGCAGATATGAACACTGCTGCACGTTTACTTGATACTGTATTTTTTCGATTGTACTTGTTGTTGTATGCTGACGACACTGTTATATTTGCAGAATCTGCAGGAGAATTACAAGCCTCTCCTAATACCATGTATGTATATCGTAAAACTTGGAAAATGCAGGTTAATGCTACTAAAACAAAGGTTGTTATATTTTCTAGATCTAGAATGGATGTAACCAATGTGAATTTTAAATACAATGGTGATACTTTAAGTATTGTACACAATTTCCAATATTTAGGTCTATTTTTTTCTAGTAAAGGTTCATTTAATGAGTCAAAGTCTCATCTTGTACAACAAGCCAAAAAAGCTATGTATATTGTTTTAAGAAAAGCTCGAAAGCTAGATTTGCCTATTGATTTACAACTACAGCGTTTGATACTATGGTTGTTTCAATATTATTGTATGGTGCAAAAATATGGGATTATGAAAATTGTAAGATAATAGAAACATTGCATATGCAATTTTGTAAAATAATTTTGAAAGTTAAGAAAAGTACTGCACATTGTATGGTATATGGTGAATTAGGTCGAACACGTCTTGACATTGTAATTAAAGCTATAATGGTTGGATTTTGGCAAAGAATTGTAAGTGGCAAGAAAGAAAAAAAATCATTTACTTTCTACTCTATTTTATATCAACTACATGTTAGAGGTTTTTTCCATTCAAAATGGTTATTACAAATAAAAAACACGTTGCATGAATGTGGTTTAGATCATATATGGGATATGCAAAATGTCAACAAGTCTATGCATGTCAGTGATATTGTAAAACAATCATTGATTAGTAGCTTTGTACAAATTTGGAAAAACGATATTATGAATTCTCCAAAATGTTTAAACTATAGAATGTATAAAACTGTTTTCGCTTTTGAAAAGTATTTAACTGTATTACCAACTGATCTATGTATGCATGTATGTAAATTTCGTTGTGTAAGCAACAAGTTACCTATTGAAGCTGGTAGATTTTTTTAAATATAGTTAGGTCGGAGAGATGTTGTAATTTATGTAATGTTAGTGGATTTGGTGATGAATTCAAATGTAGTTTCTTCAAAGGCGAAAGAGCAAAATGTCTGCCAACACGTTTGATTGTGCAACCAAATATGATTTCTTTAGAAGAGTTGATGTGTAATACCGACTTGTATATGCTCACTGGTCCAGCAAAATTTTGTAAAATTGTTATGAAAGCTTTCAATACCTAATGCATGTATACCTATATATTACATGTTCATCAACCACTTGATACTTCCTAAAATTCTAAATAATCAGTCAATTTATATGTTACTTCATATCATATCATAACGTTATCATGCATGTTGTAAATATGTTCACACTTTGTGTTACTTGTATTTGTTAATTGTACTAACATACCCCATGTTGGGGACTTTAGTGAAATAAAACATGTCAAATGTCAAATGTCAATAGATGTATTATCGACAGTGAATAGCAAGCGAATGTTTGGTAAGAAGCTCAAATTTATAACGCGTCGTTCGTGCTCAATTCTATATCTACATTTTCATTATGATATCAATTGTGATTTTCTCATAAAATCAATTATTTATTTTTCTTATTATTATTACGAAGGTTTGTGCCTATAAAACTAGTTTAAACCCGTCCTTTTTTTAATTGAAATTATTGTACCAAGCCAGGAAAGTGAGGTCATGTATTTGCGTGTTAGGGGTAACGATTTTTCTATTGGATTTTAGAACTGTTCCGAAAGTGTGGTAATGTTTATTTTTCATTTTAATACCTTAATATTTAATGAATAAAAAATATTGGAAATAAAGAGCAAATTTAATATTATTCTGTGTGGTATGTGTAAATGTGGTATATGTATATAATAAATACCCTTATGCCATCGAGGTGGATGAGGAAGAAACATTTATCTATGGGGTCATCAGTACCCGTAAATAGATGAAGGACAGACAATACAGTGGTAAAAAGCTATATAAGAAAAGGACCAACAATGATCTACAAAACACTACACAGAAAACAAAAGATCGAGTAACAGGAACCCCACTAAAAACCGGGGATGAATGGAGGTGCTCTGGAATGGTAGGTAGCTCCTGTTCCACTAGTGGTATCCGCAGTGTTACTCTTGTCACAAATCCGCCGATAAGATATGAAGAAAAGACCGGATTGTGATTACAACAAACAGAACACATCCGTGGTCATCTGTGAGACAGATATTTCGTAAGTTACAAGTGGATACTGACGAACACACCCATATCTTGTATTATCATAAGTATCATGGAAACAAAGACATTTTATGTACACCGAATATCGATTGTTGGTCAGCGGCAAGAGGCAAATCCGCTCATGGCGAGGTGTAGTCGATACAATAGTTTGTCAGTGACTTGCCACAGATCGGTGGTTTTCTGTGGATACTCAGGTTACCTCTGCCAATGGAAATGCATTATACGGCTATGGTGTCGACTTAATAATATGACTTCTGATAGACTAAATAGAAAGGTGTTC